>JABASC010001677.1:0-21633 GCA_019776185.1 Plutomurus gul | reverse complement strand
TTGAAAATATTTGCAATGAAAACTATTCATTCGATTGTACGATTGCTCAAATGTAGGTAAGCCGCTAAGAATCGAGTGTATTATGTATATGTGATCAATCACGCTTTCACGCTTAATCGACCAATAATAATTTGAAACGTTCTGGATAGGAAGTCAGTCGCCTTTGGGTTTGGGACCGCTTTTATCTTTGCGCAGTTAGTTACACTCTTACACTTGTTTGATGACGTACCTGCATATTGCACTTCTAAAGTAACCATTCGTGCTATCGGGTTCAAGTGTTACTGCTTACTACTGCACAGATTTACTGTCATGTATTATAGGAAACTTGATACAATATGTAGTAAAGTAGGTCTGAACTTTTTCCCATTACATTTTTCTGTTGAAAATGGTCAAGATTTAGGTTTGCATCACAACTGTATCAATATGAAGACTCTGTTTGGTGAACATCTCAAGTCTCAATGTAATATAGGGATAACCAGTACGTATTGTAGTTTTAGGAATTCGTATCATATCATTTGCAAAACTTAATCGAATTATAGGTAAGAATTTATTACTAAGAATTTCTTGTATGTAAGTCTGAAATCGATTGCAAATTTGTTTTTCCATTTCCATTACGAAGAATTTTTACAGTGGATATCAGTGTTGTACTACCTGATTACTTTTCTGAATAGTAAAAGTACATACATATTACATGTATACCTATAGATAAAGAAATTTGTAATTTGATTCAGAACAAACAAATTCGATGGAGAGAATAATGTGTTACTGAGAGTAGTCTTTCTGATCAATGTGTTTTCTAGGTTGTGTTCTTATGTTATTATAAACGAACTTTTAGTAGATAAATAGTTGGATAAGTTGGATTGTAGTAGATTGACTGCCTCCAATCTATTGATAGATCACCAAAAAAGGAAATTATGTGACGTATTCAATACGAATCACTTTATCTGTATTGTAGTGCATTTCATGAAAAATCGAGTGTACATCATGCAGGTGTGTGTAATGATTGCAATGAGCGAAATCACAAAGAGAGCATTTATCGGGAATAACACGTAATGCAATGAAGTCATTCATCTACGTAAAAGTATTTTTGGACGCAATACGCTGACGAGGAAATTTTTCACAACCCCCTCAAATACTTACGTACGAGTTACCCCTAACTTCCTGAAAGGACGTAAAAATTGTGTGACGTACAATTAATTGTATCATATCACGCCACAAATTTGTGCCACATAACAATTAATGCGTGGGCGACACATGCCACACAATATTATAACATGCTCACAATTCAATTAACTACTTGTTCAGATGTTCAGAGTAATTACCGCATGCTCATGACTGCTTTAGGTTCTGTAACTTAATATACAAAATATGAATATGAAAAGATCAGACTAGAGTACTACACTAGTGTGCTGCGACTAAAATAGCTTTTGCAATACGTAATAAATAAGCATTACTAAAACTAAAACTACAAAACATAAAAGTGTAATCTAACATTTTGGGTTGGGATTATTATGATTTTACAGACACAAAAAATGCGAAAATCATTGGCTTAGCGCATAATTTATATGCAGCAAAATTTATGACATAAAGACAGCTTGAACAAAAGACTTTTATCAGGTTTATCAGACCTCAACTACTAATTTCGATAAATACACTGAGGGTTTCAGATTAGCAACAAGATGAATGGATTACTATTTATCTATTATGGACATGACTGGATATAAATATGTAATTCCTCTGTTTTTCTCCTCTCTGTCCCTGAGTGTCAATCAAATCCTTTATTTAGAACTTGGGCCGAGTCATCGTCACTATAAATGATTCCCTAGCCTATTTAAAGACCACAAAGTAACTTCTCCGTTCACACACGAAAGTACTGCTCACATAATTTATTCAAAATGAAATTTATTATATTTTTAACGGCAGTGTCGCTGCTATTATTTTCATTGTCAGGTAAGCACATCTTATAAATACGTAATAGAAAGTCTTTGGATTTTTAAAATTGCACGTCTAGTGCTTTAAAATTAATCTAGCTACTTTGTTCCGCAGTTGAAGCGCAAGATTGTGTGGTGGAGAGCCAGCGAGTGGATTGTCACCCGGATGCGAACGCATCAGCGGCTGCATGTGTTGCCAGAGGATGTCAGTGGTGTGAGACGGAGGTAGGAACTCCATGGTGTCACACTCCAGCCAACTGGGGCTACCAGATTCAAGGAATTGCAAACTCCTCACCGACAGGAATTCGTTTGAACTTAACTCGAAGCCATGCGGGCTCTTATTTCGGTGATGATGCCGAACTATTGTTTGCAGACTTTGAATTTCAATCTGACAACCGTCTCAGAATTAAAGTACGTCCTCACACTTTACTACTATCACAAACTTCATAATTTGCCAACTGTGTTCATACTATCGTATTTAGTTACCACCGACAGTAGATGAAAGTAGTAAATAATATTAGTGCTGTATATCGTCTAAATCACAAACTTCTTACTTGACAGCTACCCGAACACTCTAGCCAATTATGTAATGTGGGCGCTGCTTATATAATATACAAAGTTGTACCTTACAATTTATAAATACCTTGCACATTTCCCTGCATATACATAAGTTTATCGCAGACAACTTTGCTTTCTCCTAGGCAGTATATATTAATGACGGCATAAAAAAAGCGATTGTTCAACCCCCTTCCACTTGATCATCAATGATCATTTGATCATGAATTACTAACCCCCTCCCCCCCTAAAAATGGACGTCATCACTGCAAATTTTGTTCAGTGTAAGTATAAAACCAATAATAATAAAGCTAAAAATATTTCATGTTCTTTAAACATAAAATAGCAAAAGAGAAACTTTGTTGACGTCATTAATGTATGCTCCTTCAGTCCATTGTGCACGCTCTGTTACATCTTTCCCTCTCTGATAATTCTCTCCCGGTGGAAACAAGAAACAAAGCACGAGACAATGCTCGGAAACACGATTAAATAGTGAGCGTAGAAAGTTTCCTAATCCGGTGTTTGTTAGCTGTTAACAGCAGTGTTTTGAATGTAGCTGAAAACTTATCAAGTTACAGATCTTACTGTTGTTAAATGATTAATATTCATTGCCCTACAGTAGATACCATTTATTAGTGTTATATCGTATTAGGGAATAAAATTTGAAATTAAATATGGCGTCAATAAAAATTTTCATCTCTTTTGTATTTTTTGTGTAGATATCAGATGACACAGACCGATTTGAAGTGCCCTTGCACATTAATGCACCTCCAGCACCAGCTACCAACATGGCATACGAAATCGTTTTTTCGACTCTTCCTTCGTTTAATTTCAAAATTGTGCGAAAAGCCACCGGCACCGTTATTTTTGACACAACTCAAGGAGGACTGACCTTTTCCGACCAATTCATTCAACTTGCCATCAAGCTCCCTTCAACAAATGCCTACGGTTTCGGCGAGAATGAGCAGTACACATTCAGACACGATTTCTCACATTATCACACGCTACCATTGTATGCAAGGGATCAGGCTCCCGATGTAAGTTTGCTGTGCATATTTTTCAATCACTTTCGTCAATCAACAATGGATAAAAATACACTCACATATTATTAAGTACTTATGTTATTTTAAGTGTTTGATTTAAATATGATTTATTGCGACTGCAATTAACAAACACTAAAAATATCTAAAGCAGATTACAATGTGTGGCTTATTGTTTATGGTGCTATTTTTGTATGTTTGTATCAAGTTGTAAACTAAAGCTTATAAATCCATAATATCAGGGCAATGCAAACATGTACGGTGTGCATCCTTACTACACAGTGGTGGAGAATGATGGAAATGTTCACTCTGTGATGATTCTGAACAGCAATGCTCAAGGTTCTGGCTTATACAATTTTGATTGATTTATTATATAAACCATTGCTGAATGAATTCTATTTGTGGAACTGATACAATGGTATCAGTAATTCAAAGATTAGCAGCGGATATAAACACGTAATGAAATCTGTTTATTTATAATTATGTAATGCAGAGGTGGTGGTAACACCCGCACCCGGGTATATTTATCGCACCATTGGAGGTATTCTGGATTTCTATGTTTTCCTCGGACCAACTGCCGAGAATGTCCAGCAACAGTTTACTGAAGTAAGTAAAAAATGCTACATTTCTGTTCCCAATATAATATTATGTGTAATGATAATCAGATTTAAACGAGTACGAGTGAGCAAAGTACCATGCACCAGAAAGCAACTAATTTAACTCACTAATTGCCGTATTAGGAGTAATTTCATAAGCAACATTGACGTACTGTGTCACTGTGCTAGTGGTGAATTTTGCGTGTGCACTCGCACTCGCAGAGATTTGTGATGCATGGTGATCTCATTTAGCCCCTGTGCCAACTATACCTATGTACTTCCGTAGTGCACGTTGACAAAGGTGAAAAAAACTAGAAAATGTGGTTGCTCCTAATTCGCTCCTGCTTCTTACTACACACGCACATCACACGCACATATTTACTGCATTCCCTTTCGCTATCGGAAAACAAACTACTTTATGTTAATATTAATGAGTTTTAAATTAAATAGTGCATGGGGTAACGCACAAAGTATTTTACAAGAAAGGAATAATCGAAAAAGCTATGAATTTACCCCATGTACATGGGGTAAACATATGCATGATATGACATATGCATATGTCTCACAAATGACTTCACGTTATTCGATAATTCTAATATAATATTCTTATGCCTAAAAATAATAATATCCATAGTATTTTGTGTGGGGTCGCAACTCGCAACTCGTAATCGCTGACTCATCTTATTAATACCAGTTAAAATAATAATCGTACCTACTAAAAATGTGAAGTTTTCAATAATATGTAAAAGTAAATGCAAAATTCTAAAAACAGCCTTAAAAGTCACCCAACTTTGCAATTTGTACTCAACAGGATCAAAATAAAATGCCGTAAATTGCTGTAGAAAGCAAATGCTGTTAGTAGTATTGTTTGTACAGAATATAAGATAATATTGTAGTTTGTTTATTTGTATGTATGCATCCCATATCCCCAGGGAAAATCCATCTATACATGTATAGATTCATTTTCTCTGCCATATCACTTGTGGCCTTAAAACACGAATTTTTGAGAAGGGACCAATGTTAATGGTGGTGGGTAATTGGTCCCTACAAGAGAATTAAAGGAAATCCAAACTTATTTGAGTAGGGCATTACAGTAAGAGTGTCATATTATTAATTTTAACTACGTGTACGACGAGCAGATTTTATAGAAAAAGATTTAAAAAATTCAGATGGACTTGTCTAACTTCTAAAAAAATCTGCTCGCGTATTTCAATTCTTAAGTATGAAGAGATATTCAAAGTGTCGTGTTGTTAGTTTAGAGGCTAAACATTAATTTTAATGAAGACTACAAATTGTTGGGAATTAGGTTGGTTTTATTCAACTATCAAATCTTGATGTAACTGTGTGTGTTTCAGGCAATTGGACGACAAAATATTCCACCTTATTGGGGTTTAGGTATATGCATATATGTACATATTTTATTAATTCATACATATATTATTTGTATTTATAATTACGTATAAATTCATTGTACAATTTAGGGTTCCAATTGTGTAAATGGGGATACGACAGTATCGCTAATATGCAAGCTGCTGTAAATAGAACAGCTTTCTATCAAATTCCACAAGTAAGATTCAAAAATTGTATTGTTGATTGTTTTTTCTGCAAAACTCGTATTAAATAGATCTCTGTCTGCAGGATATCCAATATGGAGATATTGATATAATGGAGAGAGAATTGGATTTCACATACGACAGAGTTGACTTTGCTGGACTTCCTGAATATATTGCAGAGTTAAAATCGAAGGGAATCAAATTCATTCCAATTTTGGTAAAGTCACTATTCAAAATTAGCATTGTGCAAAAACGCAATAATTATGATTCAATAAATGTATAATTTTATTTCTATAAATTTATTGATTTTTTTTACAGGATCCAGGTAAATTTCATCGCCATTATTGGATGTTCAATTGCTTGTCAGACTGGGAAAAAATGCTTTTATTCTTATTATTGTGTATTAGAATTTTTAAGCTTAATGAAAATTGATATTTCTAGGAATAAGTTTTTCTGAGCCCGCCGGAACGTACGAAGCGTATGAGATGGGAACTGAAATGGATGTGTGGATGAAAAGGGACGATGGTACTCCCGTGGTGGGAAATTGCTGGCCTGGACTTGTGTATTTTCCAGATTTCTCCAGAAATTCTACTCAAGAATGGTGGAAACGACTTATTGTTGAATATAAGAATTTGATAGACTTTGATGCTATTTGGATTGATATGAACGAACCAGCTAACTGGGGCAAAGGAGATTTGGAAGTGGGCTGCAATCAGAACAGAATCAACTATCCCCCTTACGTTCCAGGTATTTCTCTTCTATATTCATATTATAGTGTGTACATCTGAATTATTACATAATCCATTTCATAGAGAATTGTGTATATCTAATGCGTATTTAAATTAATAAAAGGTATTCGAGGCGGAGAACTGATGGATTTGACTCTTTGTCCTGATCATGCACAAGATTTTGGAATTCACTACAATACCCATTCCCTTTACGGATGGAGCCAGTCTAAACCCACACTAGAGTATGCGCTATTTAAATTTGTAGATTCAATGCACTATTATAGTTCAAATTTCGTCTAATGTTGTAATTCTCTCTTTTAGCGCAATGCGGGAGGCTCTCAATGGAAAACGAGGAGCAGTGTTATCTCGGTCAACGTTTCTCGGAAGCGGCAACTGGGCTGCTCATTGGCTTGGAGATAATTTCTCACGTTGGTCAAATCTTCATATGTCCATTATTGGACTGCTTTCCTTCAATATGTTTGGTATGCCTTATGCTGGCGCTGATATTTGTGGATTTAACGATGAAGCCGATGAAGAAATGTGCACTAGGTGGATGCAGCTTGGTGCATTCTATCCCTTCTCTAGAAACCACAATGCTCGTGATAAACCGGATCAAGGTATAAATGAATTACAGACTCATACTCTAATACTATTCCCATGCACTGTCGAATCAGCAAAATTTTCAAAGCATTACTACAATCAATATTATATTTTATTTTACAGATCCAGGTGTTTGGAGTAAGGGGCACTTTGATAAAATCCTACTAATATCAATGTAATTCATTGCCAAATTTTATTCTATTCTATTACATAGGCGCGGCTTCAGCAAATTCTTCCCGGAAAGCACTGGAAATCCGCTACACCATCCTTCCTTACTTATACAGTCTTTTCTTTGTGCATAAAATTCAGGGTGATACTGTTGTTCGTGCTCTATGGCATGAATTCACAACCGATCAAATAGCTTTGGGAATTGATCGTCAGTTCCTTTGGGGATCGGGTATTCTGTTCACCCCTGTGTTAGACCCTATTGTCACCGAGGTCACGGGATATTTCCCTAATGCCAATTGGTTTGATTATCATTCTGGAGCTCTGGTTAGTTAATTAATTGTATGTAATTCAATTTTTTCCTTGTGGATTTATACGAACATTCACAACTATTCCCCCATCCCCCTACAGTTGTCTGCAAGAGGTGAATACGCAACTCTTGATGCGCCATTTGATTTCATCAATATCCACGTTCGGGGAGGCGTCATTGTTCCTACGCAAGATCCAGCCATCACTACTGAAATCGCTCGTAACAATCCTTTTGGTCTAATTGTTGCGCTGAATGAAGCCGGAAATTCTAGTGGAGCTCTCTATTATGATGACGGAGATAGCGTCGGTAAGTTCAAGTCTAGCTGAATTCTTCATTAAAACCTTATGGTGACCATGAGTAATGATATACTTAATTATTCCAATATAATGTTTGCAGATCCTGAAATAACTCTCAACTATTTTGCTGCGTCCTATAGTTTTGCTAGTGGAACTCTGACAAGCACTGTCACTAACAACAGGTATGCAGATATGTCATCTAAAGTACTGGGTTCCATCAGATTACTGGGCTCTGGTCCAGTGAGCACTGTTCTTGTGAACGGAGTGTCACATACAAATTTCACAACCCGCCCGTCTGGAGAAGTGGTTGTACTGGGATTGAATGTTCCGATGACGTCTGCTTTTACGGTTACTTTCAACTGAAGCTGTTGATGTACATACCAAACGCAATGAAATACTTTCATGCACAATATGATAATTTTCAATTAGATAACCTGTGTAACTTTACTTCCATGACGGCTTTAAGTATACTAATAACTTGCAATTAAAGCGGTGTATATATTTCTATTTAATCATAGATTCTATATGCAAAACAGTACGCTTTTTGGTTAAGTGAATTGTTAAAGTACTCTCAACAGTACTATTCTGTTATTGATAATTCAGTTCTCTTCAGTCAAATTTAAAGATTAATATTAAAGCGACGGAAGATGTGAACAAGAGAATTTGTTGGGGCGTTATAAACAGATCTATCAAATCCAAATTACACATCACGTACATTTCAAGCTGCAATATTCCCTAATTAAGTTATCTAAACGGTAGACAATATTTGTAATCGAGACAGTGCACATATAAACAATAGAAGACTATTTGAAAAAATATTCTCTTTGGATTTCATCAAGAGTTTTTCCTTTGGTTTCCGGAAGGAATAGGAAGCAGAAAATCATTCCAATGAAACAGATTCCCCCAAATAGCCAGAAACACCCATAGGCTCCTATAAGTAGATTTAGATCTCCGAATGTCTTTGTGACTACAAAAGCCAGCATCCAATTAAACGATGTTGCAATGGCAGAACCAACTCCTAAAACATTAAAGTTAATAATAATACATACTATCCTAAACAAAAAGGTAATACACACTGATTTCAATTAAGAAATAGCAACGGTAACACTAACCTTTCGCATTCAAAGGCAAAAGCTCACTCATTAGAAGCCAAGCTCCTGGTCCTATTTAAAAACATTTTAGGAATACGGAATTGTACTGGGAATATCAATTTATTTTGAATTACATACATGCCTGTTATATAAATGTATCTTACCAATTCCAATATTGTACATGATCATAAAGAGTACGAGGCTGGTGAGTGGAAGCCACGAGAGTCCACTTGGAGTTTCATCGTTATTCTGAGCCTTGACGTAGAAATATACACCCAGTGTTAACAGGCAAACAGCAATACCTGTCTCGGAAATTATGAGACAGAGACGACGGCCAAGACGGTCAATTAACAGCGAATTGAGAGTCACAGAAAAAAGTATTACAATTCCGACAACGATCGATTGGTAGTTCGGATTAATGTCTGTGCCAGCGGATTGGAATATTGTCAGAGTGTAAAATAGAACCGCGTTCACACCTGTACAAATAAATTTGGACAACTATTTCAATAAGTACTCGCACCAATAGTCTTAGGTAATAGTAGAATATATGAAATCATTATCCACGTCACGTCATTGTGTCCATAATTTACCGGATAACTGTTGAAGCGCCATCAAAAACATCGTCAGAGCAAATGGCTTAAACACGGGTCCAGAAAAGAAAGTCCTCAAAGTGAGCTTGGATTGTTGGGATTTCTTCACCTCTGTGGGCAAATCGCAATCGGAATCTGTAGTGTCCACTGGACCTTCAAGCTCAATTTGCATCTAAAATTTATGCATGCAAAACAATTTTGTCAGTTTCATGCATATATAATTTACATTACTAAATAATTATCCATCAAAGAAATATTATTACATCATTCAATTCATTTTCGATCTGTTGAAAATCGGTCGCTCCTCTCAACCATTTCAAAGCCTTTCCAGCAAGTTTCTTCTTTCCATTGGAAAGCAAATACAGTGGAGATTCGGGTACGAAATACATAGACGCAAATAGACACAAAGGGACGGTAACATTCAAAAGACTCAGAACAAACCAATCCACATACGTTCCCATGATGTATCTATATACAATCAGCCCCCGCGTTAAAAGAAGTCTTTATTAATTTAAGCAAACCTAATGCGTAATAATTTCTCTTACATACATGAACAGAATTCCTAGTCCACAGTTTATAGATGATATTGACATGACTACTCCTCGGATAGACTCTTCCGATATTTCAGCTATATAAACGGGCACGGCTAGAGATGCAACTCCCATGCTAAATCCTGAAATCAATTCAGTTAAACGATATTATTACGAGCATTTCCATGTTTATCTTCGTGCATCCCATTGCGTGCATTTGTTTGTATTCGAACCTGTTAGAAATCTTCCCAAACACATCATGGTTACATTCAAAGCAAAACTAATGATGAGCCACCCAGCGGCCAAAGGAAATGCTAACATGAGAATTGTTGTTTTTCTACCATATTTTTCAATTGCCACTCCAGCGAATGGACCGGATATCAAAGCCCCCAGCTAAAACAACTATGTTTATTTATTTTCATACTTGAATACATTCATTAAAATCGACATGATATTTGATATATTTTCCTAACAAGATGATTTGTAAGCTATGGTTTATTTATATATCCAATTAATTTTCCCTGTAAAAAGCTACTTACAGTCACTATAGAGCTTATCCATGATTTTTCCGATATGGTTAGAACACCAAATGTTGCAGATTGATCTAAATCAGGTAAAGCCGGAGAGCTCCATGCAATGATGCTACCCATTGCGAATGACGCCAAACAAGCTACAAAACAAAGGTGAGCATTAGTTCAAGACAAAATATATATTCTACAAGAAAAATATTCGTTTCCCCATCAAAAACACTAGATACTTTTATGATCAGATAGAATCTACTGTAACTTATTGTTAGTACCTGCAGAGGCTGCGGTAACTTGAGGAGTCTTCTTTGGTTTAAAGTCAGAAAAGCCATCGAAAGTATCGAATTTATCTGTCATCATTTCTAATATAAACAATTCAAATACGATTTTAGTATAACTAAGAGATTCACACGTGTATGTAAGTGCAAGCCAAATGCGGGTGTCTCGTATTACGTACAATGCAGTCTGTCCAAGGAAAATTGAACAATAAATGTGCAGATCAGATACTAAGTAAAACAATACCAACAAATATTTAATAAAAGTATTACTATAAGTACATGCGAGAGTTGGGTTGGGACTGGCTTCTAGCGTGCTTGCACTTTTGATTTCCTATAACGTCTAAATTCTTCGGAATTGGATGTGTACCTATATAATGTGTATGTAATGCAAATCGTGTATGTAATATCATAATGCAGACACGTACACAATTAAAACACGCGCACTATTAAAAAATCAATAGGATATAAACGCGTTCTATTAGCAGTTATTATTATGTATGTGTATATAAGAGTTATTTATTTATCCTCTCTCTCTCTCTATGTATTGTTTATAAATATATATCTGAAATTATATTGCAAATGATAAGCACAATTTCATTTGCCTATCTGAGTGTAAAAGAGTTATAGCGTGGACAAGCGTTTTGCTAATTGTGAACTCAGCGTTTTATCTCAATGTACTGTTCTGATGGTACATCACTTTTGTTCTGGGTCGCTAAATCCGCATAGACAGAGATATACATACATTTCACTCTCTCCACATTATGAAGTGTGTTATTACTTATTAAATGCGCTCCAGAAGCATTATCCATGCAAGTAAAGCTGTCTGAAAGACCTAATTACTTATTACCTTGTTGATTGTTATATGTACATGTGCAAAGCAGCGTGTGCCATCGCATTGAGATCTTATTAGGTACAGCAGCAGCCAACGTCATTGCACGGAAAATTGCCCTATATGATTTGCGCCTGCTTTATGACACAACTACAACTTATAACTATGATAGTAAGATTGGTGTAAGCATTTGCACACTTTCAGTTCCAGCCCAGGTTTAATAAGTGAGCACATAATCAATGCCTTTGGCCTATGAGGCGGTTTGTGTAGGTATATACCATATATATATATATATATATAAACGATACAACTAATAAAACAGTGAATCATGGATGATGTCATAGTATACTTGTACCCTATTTATTTTTGCTAGTTTGACATCAGTGTACAATTGGGATTTTCTGGAACTTTGAAAGAATGGCCTAACCTTTTTTTGTGGAGATTTAGATTGTCTTCCTGTTAAAATAAAATTTTGACGAGTTGCTGACTTCTAATAAATGAATAGAATTTGCAAATTCTTAAGAGAACAGATATATCTACAACGAGAACTGTAAAAAAGGACAAATAAATTTTATTTTAATTAATAATACATCTCCTATAATACAGCATCTGTATAGATGTCAACATCGGGTAATAAAGTTTATATAGTGACTGCTTCAAAAGTGTAGACAAGTTCCCTAGAATATAATTTTCTTCTTCATATGATAAAAAGCGTTAAAATATCTTTAGAGGTTATTTGGGTAAGAACCAAGGGTGGATCTAAGGAAGGGCGAAAGGGGGCGGTCGTCCCCTGAAAGTAATTTTTAAAGGAAAAAAGTAAAAATAAATGCGAAAAATGCCTAAATTTCATACTTATAATGTGAATGCAGCGAGGCACTGGAGCGAAGATATTTCCAAGAAAACAGAAACATAATGATGTGCACTTCAAATAATGTGACAAAATAAAAGGTTTGTCATCTTGGATTAGAGAAAACCAAAATAACAACTATAACTTTGATGTTTTTAATAATCTGGTAGTTTACGAAGAGTCAGTCTTGGAATCCTGGAAAAATCATATTCGATTCCATTTCTATTTAGGGATTCTGTGGGTAAACTGTTTGATTCTTCAAAAAAGTTGTCGATGGGTTCATCTTTTACGGTAACCTCATGAGAGCCATCCTCGGAGACTGGTGACATACTTAATTCTTGACAAATAATTTTCTCCTCTGTATTAGATGAGTGATAGTCCATAGACTCCCTTTTCATTCTTGTTCTTTTAGACTCATATGATTTTTTGGAATAGTTTCTCTTTGAACGAGCGGATGCTTGTTTGAGCTTCGCCTCCCACAATTGTTTCGCACTTTTCGGACCAACCGAACGTCTGGCGGCAATTCTTGATGAACGTTTGGTAGGAATTAGATCTGGGCCAATATCAACTTTCTTCGCTTCATCTTCTACACTTTCTGCAGAGCTCCAACCACGCTCTTCTTCAGCATTGTCACATTTTTCTTCCTTTTTGATTTTCCTTTTAGTGATTGACTTCAATTTAGAATTCACTTTCTTTTTGGGTCCTTCGTCCACATCAGTGAATGTTTGAAAAATCTGATCACACTCTGGGGTATCACGGTGATGCATTGTCATATGTTTCTTCAAGGCGTCAACTCTTCTAAAGCGTAACCTGTAGCAGTTAGGTATTGGACATTTGTGGATACCGTCGGGAACAGGGGCGTTGTGCCGTCTCCAGTGCTTCCTCATTGTACTGTGCAGCGCAAACGTGTCCCCACATATATCACAAGTGTGATCTCGTGTTTTGGTGTGAACTACCATGTGAAATTTTTTTGTTTGTGAACTTCGGAATTTCTTTTGGCACACCTACAATTTGTTGTCCAAATGTATATTTAAACGTTAACGTTGACATAATTTACCAACTAAATCATGTTAAATAGAGAAATTCGTTATTTACCTCACATTCGTATTTCAATTCTCCAGTATGCAAAGTTTTGTGTTGAGCCAATCCTTTAGCTGATGCAAGATACACCAAGCACTCGTCACATTGGTGGTTTGTCTTTTGTGTGATAGGATGAGTCTTCTTGTGTCTTTCCATCATCGATTTTAAAACAAAGTGCTTTTTACAAATTTCACATGCGAAATTGCCCCCCTCCGCCACCAGATCTGTTTAACAATCATTAAAGTTACAAACTCCTCTAACATTTATGTAGAATACATTCCATCACCACATTCTAAGCATTATACCTTTATGACGTCGTCGTACATGTTTCTGAAGCGTATCCGCGCTTGTGAACCTGACATCGCACAATTCACATTCAAGGTCTAGTGGAGCGGCTTTGATGATGGAAGAGGCGCAAATGTGATCGGATATTTCACCAGGTAAAAATCTAAGAAAAGAACAATGATTTTTTTAAAATAAAAATTGGTGATACATATAGTAAATAAAAAATTATAAAAATTAAATGTTCTCTTTAATATTAAGTAATTTATCAAAACAAAGAAATTAACAAAATTTACTGACTCTCTTTTGCAACTTCTACACTTGTCAAGAACAGTGTTGGGATGCATTAAGTCGTAATGTAGTTTCAGCTGAAACCAACTTCCGCCAGTAAAATCCATGTGGCAAAGTGTGCATACACGCTCTTTCATCTCTGAATCATGACCCTGACATTTTCTCATGTGTGTTATCGCCGATCTCTATGAACATTTCCGTGCAAAATGTGTTACCGTTACGTATCAATTTGTTTCACATTGAGTTTACATTGTGTTGTGTAATTTAATTTTTTTCTTACGTAAATGCTAAATGCTCTGCCACATTTGTCACACAAAAATGGAGGAGGATTGTTCTCACAATCCACATTGGCATTTGCTTTGCTTTTAGTTTGACTGATATTGGCATCCATTAGGAAATTTGATATTATTTCGGTCGTTTCCGGTACGGAATTTTGAAAAGTACCATCATCATCGTCACCATCTTCCATACCGTAATCGTCACAGGTATCACTCGGAGTATACTGATCTTGTTCTGCTGTCACCTCAACTGTTGCTACATCGAATTCTTCAGCAATTATAATTTCGTGTCCATCAAGAAAAGCAGGAGCAACAGCAACTAGATGGGGAGTGGCAGTGGCAATCTCCACGACCACATCATTAGAGGTTGAAGATTCTTGAGTAGGTTTTGTGCTTAGCAGACGTGGAACATTCTGAGGTTGTTTTATTGAAGATTTATGAGGTGACTTCGGCTTTGGTGGAGATGGAAAAACTTGATGGGATCCTGCGTCCCGCCACAAACCATTAGAATGAGGAATGCTCCAGCCTATAAGCAAATTTATTACCATTTAATTCCTACAGTATTAAAAACACAATAGAAAAATTATTTACACATACAGACTAATGAATAAGAACCATACGTTGAATTACTGAGATTTTGATAGCTTCTAATGGGGTTAACTCTTCTGAGCGAATGTGTAACAAAGTATCCAAAACAGAAGACACAATGTCCCCTCTAATTATATTCATTTCAACTCTTAATTTCTCAAAGCGTTGAACCTTGCTGATGCAATCTTCACATGTTGGAATATATTCACTGAAAAATTGATTCCCACTGGGAAGAGTTGAGATATTTACCTCGAGGAGTTTACTTATCTGTCTATTGACATTTGGTTGAACAAAAGGTTTCTTTGCTGGCAGATAATGGCCACTGCATAAACTGCATTGTTCAAAAGACGGATTACTTTCTGCTATATTTTCCACAGCCATATTACTGATTGGACTAATCGGTTAAAAATGGAGAGTTAGCGTCGTTAGCTGCCCGCTGGCACACAAAATCTAGAAATTAAATGACAAATAAGTAATGTTTATAGTCCCTGCACCACCATCAATCATCAATTCACAAATTAGTATCGATTTAGTGGTAAATTACATTACATTACGTAGTCAATAATAGTTGGTTTAATTATTCTAATAACGTTGACCGTTGATTGTACTTTCTTGTCATTTGTCCAGTACAGAATTATGTTCGATGGGTCAAATTGAAGAATGGATTTGTCACATTCACATCACTGACACTTGCCATGTCACCAGTCACTAGTCACCAGCAGAACTGTAACTTTATGCTAAATATCAAATAATAACTTTATGCAATGAAATATCGCATAAACTTTATGTAATAAAATATCACTAATAGCAGATTTTAAGCTTTGGCGCTAAGCACTTTCCCAAGTTGCCCTATATTAGATAGATCTCTATGATATGCCCAAGATAGAAACTTCGAACCGACTCGACACTACGAGGGCCGAACAAAAAGTAGCGGCAAATATTTGCGGGTGTTTTGTTCCGAGATTACAACACCACACAGGGAACGTGAATCTGGAAAGTTTCAAGCAAACGAAGAAGAAACTGAACAAAATGCTGACGCTAGAAAATTGTAACTGAAGTTTAAATCAGATCCGGATCTGAACCTATACTGGCGCCAAACTCTTCTGTTAAGCAACATCGTGAAAATGTAATTGAAAATAATTACACGATTTAATAATGATAAGTAAGAGAAAGCTTTCCTCAGAGAATGCGTGATGTATACTGAATTTCATCTCTGGGCTTGTTGTGAGTGATGGGTTCCGTAAATATGGACAAACGCTCAAAACCGGACTAGAAAAACGAGCTTGTGAAGAAAACATTTGCTAGAATAAGTCGGACCCTGATCTTTTCCTCCAATTGTTACTGGGGATGAGACATATGCTCATTACGTTGAGTCTGGAATCAAGTGATAGCCCGCGTGAGGACTCCAAAGAATTCACTGGCTCAAATCGAGGTGAACGATCAAAAAGTATTAAAGTTATGACTGCTGTTTTTGGAGATCAGATGGGATTGCTACTTCTCTTCTCAGAATTTGGAAAACACAGCAATGACAGAGAAGCTTTTAAAACATTTGGTCCCCACTGAAATCTTTCATGCTGAAAAACCGAGGGGAAATGTGGGAACATTTCAAAAATGTCAGTTTGCCAAAAATGAGAACTTGGATTCATTTTTTATTGGCTGTTATATTCTAACTCTGTCACACCCTTGATGCTAGGAATTGGACTATCATTTGTTTGCACAGTTGAAAACTTTCCTGAGAAAGCGGGCCTTTGAAACTTGAAAGTGACACTGAATTGGAACAACGAACATCAGCCTGGCTGCCTCAACCATCCTCATTCTATGAAAAAAGAATCACTGCTCTATGGACTCACTGTTCGATGGAATAAATGTATTAAGGTAAAAGGAGACTACATTGAAAATCGTTCGTGTTTCAAAATATATTTGATACTAAAGATTGGCCACAATTTTTTGATCGGCCCTCGTACTTCGCATATATCCCCTTTTCCAAGTACTTCTAGTTTCCTTACTTTTCTTCTGAGTAATTCCCGCTTTGCATACTCTACTAACATTTCCTTTATTCTACTGTATGAATATCTCCTTCTTGGTATATTACATGTTTTCGGTTGTACTATTAATACGGGCCCCAATTTCCATGTTTATGACATGTCCATCGTGGATGTTTAAGACACTTAATTTCATATGTAAATACTTGCATACCTCATGACATGATGTGCTACAAATTAAGCTGGTCCTAATCAAATCAGAGACGAGAGAATAGAACTGCTACCACACTACCACTAAAACCTCGGTGGATCCATTGAAATTAATTACTTATTAGACAACAAAGTTTATTGTTATAATTGAATAATTGAGTCGCTGTGAATTGGTGCAACACAGTAACCTCAACATGTAACGATCGAGTTTCACGAGCTTCACACCAATTGTACATGATAATGCCATCTTAAGAAATAACCTTTATTGGAACCGGACGAGACACACTGCCAAATACTTTTATTCCATGCTATTGAGTAATTGTCTCTAATGTATGATTACCTTCACTACATTGAAATGAAATCATACATTTAAATATTTATACACGGCCAACTCAATGGCTAATATGCATAGCTTTGTATATACATATGTTTGATGCTTACAATTACATACGTACATACTTATAATTTACGATCTGTTTCTCTCACACGGTACTTTTCGAAAATCCAGATGTTGAACACTAATGAATTGTCACCCTTCTGCTTTCACACACAAACTTCATATAACCACGCAACAAATATAGTTCGTAATTACAGTGCATGTGGTATACACATATAATACGCATACACAATCCATTACAACTTAGACAATTTTTTGGCATACATGTAGACTATTAAGTCTCATTTACACAGAACATAGGGAGTAACAATTACATGGAAAGCGAAAGGACATTTTCACAATGTAAGATTCTCAGATCAAGAAATACAAAAATCACAAAAAAGATAAACACAAACGACGACAATATACATCCAACTATTACTACCCCCCGCATTTTAGACAACTTTTATTAAGTGGTAAAGTAAAACATCATACATGCAGAGTATTTAGAAATTACAACACGAATTCGTCTTTCGTGCCGTCTTATAAAACATTTTTGATTGTGCAGACAGCCCTTCTGACTTGGCCACAAGATCGTCTAACTTTTCACCTCTTTCCAATACTGCCGAGATTGTGTCGTGCTAAAAACAACGTATAATATTATTATTTCACTTATTTACATACACTTTACGTACAACGAAAAATAGATCATTGTGACCACACACCATTATAATTTTAGTTTCATCCAACTCAGCCTGAATTTTGGTCAAGGCGTCAGCCTCCTTAGGATTTTGATATTTAGCTAGGAAAACGTCAAGATCTACAAAGGACAATAAAAAAGTTGACTAACTAGTGGGTTTCACTACATTGTCAATCCAATCTTCAGTTATTCAGTAGGTTTAAAATTAGGTAACCTCTATAAGTTCGAAGAGTTTCTGAATTAGCAGACTGCCACTCCTGCTTTATAGACACATCATCGAGTACTTTGGTGAGAAGAGTATGAGCAACCCTATGAGGGTATTCCGTATCTGACACCAGTACAGCGGCAAGACCATCAGCACGTACGAAAACGTGACACAAGTACTCTTTTAAAACAAACAATACAATGTTTTAACAACTTGGGTTAAAATTCAGGATTGGTAACCGGTACAAGTTCACAAGATATAAAACTTAACATGCTTTCTTTTTCTGCATAAAATACCAACTTCTACAGATCGAGTTGCCCAACATATTTTCAATGTTATTTTAATGATTATACTTTCACCATATTATGTGTATCTAATTATTTATACCTTGTTCTTTTACAGATTGACGTGTAGCTGGATTAGTACGCTCAACAATCATCGTGGACGTAAATGTCATAAACTCTTGAATGGAGGCTCGTTGGAAAAATCCGAAAGAGGCTAAGTCATAAACTCCTTTTAAAAGTACACATCTGCCTTCAACTGTTCCTTCAGTCGGTCTACGAATGACACTGATTGCGTAAAGTTTCACCATTTTAAAAATACTCTGGATGCAGACTGCAAGTTCTGTACCACCAGCAGTCGGTAGTGGATACCATTGAGGTCAAAAACGTATTTTGGAGTCTAAATGGTCAAATCATGTAGAAATAATTCCTTATGCTAATGTACTTCAAAATTTAAATAGGTATGCAATGTAATTGTTTGTACTGTTGACTGTATATTGGATATTATGCTGCTGGACTGCTTGAGTTGAGTAACTTAAACTACATTGGTAATTGGTACTTTGGTACGACGAGTCTTATTGGGTTGGGAAAGCAGCAGCGTTTGCTGTGCAGAATCAATCTGTTTAAATAGTTTGTAAAAGGTGGTTGTAACTATAGACTATTATGTTCATTCTGACAGATGTTTCAATTTCCATTACGTCATGATGAATATTGTCATATGAATGAGACAGTGAGAGGCTGAGAGGGATCTAGGATGGATCCATAAAACTTTCTTTTCCGTTATGAAAGTCATATGACAGATTTTCCCGCTTGTTCGTTGAAGTTTAGTTTATATATGTATATGTACTCAATGTTCAATGTATCTCGCTGGGTTGTCCGTTAGCCCGATTCCTTTTATTCCATTCGTGCAGCAAACAATTTTTGAATTTCACTGATTTATTTAACTGTACTATATTAAAAGAGTTTATTTGTTTAGAACGCAGAATCAAGGCTCAAACGACAATACTACTTGGACAGTACGAAGTGAAGTAAGTGTATTGTTATACCATGTAGAAAGTTTTCTCAATGTACAATGTAACAGTAACCATAACCAGCAAAATGATTTCTGAATTGTGCTTTTCTCTTATTATTTAGACACTAGTAGATTCTAAATCATAGGTCATTAAGGTCATATATACATGGGCTTGGAACAAATAAAAATCAACAGGTCAAAGGTTATTCCAATGACTAGTATACTATTGTTTTGCAAAATAACCCAACAAACTGGCAAATACTATCAACTATCTATCATCTGTTGTATGCGATAAATTTGATGCCCTATTTGACTGTTAAACTCATTATAAAATGAGTCTGGTCCTTCAGTTTTAATTTCGCTTAAAAAGTATTGCAATTAACATGCGTTTAAGTGTAACCATTTAATTTCAAATTGTTTAGGACTTACTTTACTTATAGTTATATTGTCAATTGTAAGTACTTTAGGTTTTTCTAACTTTATTTTTTACGTAGGTATATCCAACGTAACGTGTCCCAAGCTCCTAAACAAGGCTGATTACAGTGTGGATGGTGATCGAATACAATTCTCGTGTGCCACTCTTTGTTGATTAAGTTTGGGGAAGATTATTAAAAGTTGTATCCGTAAAGGCGCAGTTCAAATAAAGTTGTCAAGCTGGCGGACTCAAAGGGCCGAATGACCACGGCCATTTACTTGGAACATTATTTAGAAAGTGAGTCCTTCTTTCAAGCCTCAAGCAAAATCATAAACTTTGGGAAAGGTGATGTTTCTATTTAAATAACAACTAAAATTATTTTGCAGGTTTAGAGAGTCTTCCTGTGGAGCTACAAAGAAATTTCAAATTAATGAGGGATCTTGATGGACGTGCCCAGTCCATTTTGCAGGATATTGACCATCTAGGGGACGAATTTTTAAGGTCATCAACTTCCGTCCCAGCGGAAAAAAGAAAAGAACTCACCGCCAAAATTCAGGTTTACATGCAATCATAAATACAGTCAGTCTAAACTCGAGGGGGGGGGGGGGGATTTTAAAGTATGCTTNAAACAAAGTTTTCTTTTATGTTTTAATTTGAGTTGTCAATTCGATGATTACACCACTAGTTGACACTCAATTTAGTTAAACGTAATTGCAGTTTTAACCAGATTTGTGTTGTTCCTTTTTAGAAACTTTTCAACAAAGCGAAGGAGTATGGAGACGACAAAGTACAACTAGCGATTCAAACTTATGAACTCGTAAGTCAAAGTTAAAAATGTTAATTTGGGTTTCCACTGTCCACTCTGAGTAAAGTCTAAGGGGATTCTTAACAATAGTGATACTGCTCCATGTATGTGCTAGGAGGAAATACTCAAGTGTTGTCTTTTACACGCTCTTTTTCAAAGACTCATACTGTAGTTCATGAAGCGTAAGAGTGCTGAATGCGAAACCGTTTTGCGACAAATAATTTAGAAATCATAATTTAGTAAATGAATTACAATCCTACAGTTTCAGGTTTGTTAATAGTTTACAGTACGTTAATATGATTCGTCCACCTTCTCGTTTTATATAGGAGCAAAATCCTCATTGTAATTGGACCGAAAATTAATAAGGCAAGTTACAAACCCGATAAATTTTTCAGCTTTTTAGCGTTTTTATTAGTTTATTATAATTGAGAATGGCATGTGCATGTCCATTATTTGCAATAATAGTACTAATATGATTTGTTTTGTTTGCTTCTGTCACTCTATTAGTTAATGCTGCTAACAAGACAGCCATTGCTAGATTAGGTTTTTTGTATAGAAAAATTATTTAAAATGGAATTTCAGTGTGAGGAGTGTGGCAATTATTTTGCGTGTACAGAAAGTCTTAAATCACACATAAAGAGTGCGCATAGAGTAAAAAATGATCC
>JABASC010001676.1:0-21649 GCA_019776185.1 Plutomurus gul | reverse complement strand
ATATTTTTCCACCGTTGGTTGGCTAAAGTAAACTTTGTTTATCTCTTGGATTTATTCCTATCAGACGAATTTGACCAGTTAGATCTCCATTAAGACCACATGTGATTATAACCAGTCACGTGCCACCACCCCTACAAGTCCAGAAGATAAGGTACTTTCAGTAGGTGGTAGCATCAATAGAGTGCCCCAGATAGAATAATAGCAGAATCTAATAGTTGTTTTTGAAAATCCAACTGAATCGATATTGATTTTGAATTATACCGACTCGATCCCACCTCCATGAATACATAAAACAATCTAATGGGTTTGTATATCTCCTCAGAGTATCTCAGCAGCTCCGAATTCGTATTAAGTAACCAAACGACCAATGTCGAGTGTAAAAACATACAAACACAGCGTGGCGCTAGTCGTATGTATACTTTTTTGTATAGAGTTACATACATTAGATCTCTACGTAGGTATTTTCCCCCATATTCTGATAGAATCGTCTAATTCTATTCTATTCCAAAGTGTGTAGTTGTAGGAATTCGCATTCCGCTCATTCGCCCTTCTCTTGTTTCTCTTCGGTTTTGGCTTTCTCTGCCCTGTGCAAAATATTTCTTCGAGGCTGACGGGTAAATTGCTATTGCACTTCTTCCTTTCTATTAGCCCCTCCACGTTAGTCATTAATCTGAACTGACTTGACTTGACTGTACTCATTTATATAAAAAGAACAATACGCGCACGCCGACACACAGATAGATACATATATATTATGTACTTGTGGCCGCCTTTAGAGAGAACCCTAGATTAGCTTTCTTTCTTTTCGTCTTGCTTCATACATGTGTATTACATAGCGTACAGCGCGACCACACATTTGTAGATACCCCAGACGTGTCCTTACATAACTAATCCAGACAATTCATTCCCTTCCTTCAGTTCCATTCTATTTTTTGAATACAACGTTGTACAAGTACGTCTGCATTCTCAAAGATCTAATAGGTTTAATGCACACATATATATAAGTATGTACCAGAAGCAATACGCTGATTTGATTTGTTATTGTTACACAGCACAAACGATCCTTTTCAATGCTTTCAACTGAAACATTATTGCAGTCAGAGTGTATTCCCTTACTGTTTCCCACTTCTCACTGTTACGTTTTACGGTTCCCAATACATATAAAACATACGCGTACGTACATATAAGACAATGACAACGCAGGGATAGCTGGAGTAGCACTTATTAGACTCCCCACACACTCACACACCTTGTGAGTCTCATAAATAAGCGCTCTTGAGTGACGGCACCAATAAACCTAAATGTACAACAGTGATCGTGAACTGAGTGGGACGAACAGCCTCACAACTGCGGAGGTATGTGACATCACAGTGCGCCCACACTTCTGTTTATATCAATTACCTACAGGCAATTACCATTATTTCTCCTCCATCCACAATCACTCAACGATTTCTCTCAATGGAAGAGTGCACACGACTTCATGTCATTGCGCTCTGTCCACAATTGCTATTTCCTTGTCTTGACATTGTGTGTCCAATAATAATAATTCCCAGAACATCAGTAAGTACAATCGAATGTCTAAATTGTACATCTCGAATTTAACTAAAATTGCCAGCCATTGGATGAGTAAGTAATTACATACAGCGGTCTATAACAAATAGTAAAGCCGGAAGGAAAAAACTGCCTCGGTAAACAAACAAACTATATATAAGAAAAGTTATTAGCGGTGATCGATCGATTATCTTGAAGACATTGGTTTTTCTACCGAAAGCTATTCCCTTGGCTTCACTTGTGCTTTGTTAGGTAGCTTGTCTAAAGCCCCTTTCAATAAGTAACGTGAGTAGTTAGCCAGAGAATTGCTACAGAGTTGGTAGTTTGTACACATGGTCCGTTGTAAGCAACAAACCACGAGGTTCCTGTCTCTGCGTACTCCAACTCTTTATCATTGTCACTTCATTGAGAATATAAATCTCTCCTTTCCTCACTTTTTTCTATCAACATCTCTTCTTTCTGGAATTCCTCTGCATTGCCTTCAAAATCGTGCTTACTTACTACTACCACAGCCTAAAAAGAAACATAGTAGTGAACACGATGTAGCTTGTAGGGAGATATGCAGTGAATCGAAGGCAACAAGGCAGATAGCGGCAGAGCCGTCGACTAATGTAGAATGAAAAAGTAGATGTACATAAACCACCGGGTACACTATTTGTATTATCATTATAAAAAGAATCTCAACAGGCATGCATACGTCGAGTCGCTTTGTAATTTTTTATGTTTATTTGGACTGGAGTGTATGCAAGGGGTGGTAAAAAACACTGTCGACTGTGTGTACATGTAGCATTGTAGAATGGAGAGACGTTGTCGGCTGAAAGTCTACCATACTCACAGCAACTCGCGTCGACTAACTTGGAATGAATGAAAGAAAGCGTGGAGTACATAGTAAGCTTTGAGTCGTTTCATGCATTCACACACACACATTTCCGTTCATATAAGCAACTATAAAAGCTATCTGCACTCTCTGTACACTGCACACACACACACATGTAGGAACTACATGTAAGCCCAACGAGATAAATCTTCAATAAAAGACTACTTCTATTTTGCTCTGGCATTGTAATTTTTATCATACCGGTAAATCTACCCAGTGCTCCACCATGAATACCTATATTTATTATACTTTACTTTATGTGTACTGTAAGATACCTCAGATAAATACAGTCCACATGAATACGTGGCTATCTGAGCACGAGATCAATATTATCCTTGTCGTCATATTTAACTACCACGTAGGTGGCTTACGTTTCTACAATATCTATGAAAGTATCGTTCACTCCAATTTTCAGGTACGGGAAAGTACTGACAATATTTAATCCACCTTTTGATGTAAACGCTAGTGCCAACAATAAGCCTATAAAATATTATGACTTTACATAGCAAGGCTTCTGGTTTCGGTAAGCAGGTTATGTGTATACACATATGCATGTATGCATAGTACAAAAGAGTAGAAAAATAATATAAAGGAGCGTATAATTTTAAGATTGGCAAATACGAAAGGATGTATAACGAAAACACGAAAACGAGCAAAGAAAACAGAGAATAAAAATCCTACAATGTAAAGAAATAGTAGGTGAAAGGTATATCCACTTTCAAAATACCTTTTACAGCAAAATTACTTGGTAGTGTAGGAGAAATGATTTGGTTGTTTGTGCGAATGCAATGTCAAGATGTCAGTATGTTGCACCGACACAAAAGATACACTAGAGTATGTACAATGGACATACAATAACTGCAGCAGTAGATGTGTAGAGTACCATTTTAAAAGAACTGGCTGAATGGGAATCCGAAGAGAGTAGATGCTCGGAGAGCCGTGAACAAATTAGGATACCACACTTTGTCTAATTATCAATATGTGACAGAAATGTCGAGAACAACGAACCAAAGGGTTTCCTCCTTTGGCAGGGCTTTTCCATTACGGCAGTGTCGTTGGTTTGCATGGTTGATTGTCAGTTCATTTCTATTCCCTGCTTGTTCCTCTGTTGTTACATGTTGTAGTATACACTTTTACTTATATTTGTATGTTCCAGTCATTACTACGTATGTATGTACAGTAGCAGTATATGGAGTGCCAGTGTTGAGCAGAGGCAGGGTTCATTTCGGTAAGTCACAGTCAGTTCAATCCTACTTATGAGTGACTGAGCATTAGGCAAGGCCTGTTCAACTATCAAAGTAGGAGAACCGTAAGTAATGGGTAGGCTATGTGCTTTCACATGCACACGAACTGTAGTTACCCATTCGCAGGCTTACAATTAAACACAATTGCATTACACATACAAGCAGTTGGATAGATGAGGTAGCACAGCCTTGTACAAACATCATAATATTGCAGATAAGGATTTTCTTGTTGCAGTCTAAGTGAATAAAATAATACGGTATTGAAAGTGTTATAAAATAAAATGTATCCTTTTACTTGTCGTTTCAACGTTTATTTCCGTTCCATTCCTTCATTCATTTTCACGGGGCTTTAGTGATTATCCCACAAACAGATGTAAACCCACATCAAAACTTTATGGCTAAGGACATGAGTGCATGTGTGCATGCCAGTAGTAGCTTGAGTTTCCAGCAGTAAAATACGTATCTAAATTATTTCAGTGTCTATCAAGTAAAATGCTTCGACTCGACTCTACTAGCACTACTATATACCGCAGTACATTTATGCATACATCATAAGCCATTTCGTACGATGGTAGCAGCAGCCATACACTTACTTGTAAGTGTAAGCCTAAAGACAAGAAAAGGAAATTAGACAGAACGACCATACTAACTCGGGAGTCCTGCACTATTGCCACTGCAAATCGTAAGCGACATGCAGGACACGAAATAGAGAGCCTGACAATGATCGTCGTTTTGTTTGCGAGAGAAGCTCACGTGCATGTACTACGCACATGCAGATTGCAGTCTCTCTCAGGCAGTTAACTTTGACTTTGAATTCCTCTGTATAATAAAAAGAGTAGATGCGAAGACTTGACTGGTTTAGTTCTCTTTGAATTATAAATGAGAGTGTGAATATGAGTTGTGCCAACTTATGGATTTAGTTTATTACATTTATATTATATTATATGAATGTAGTTACTACTACCGCATATATGTACTGATGAATCTAAATACGTTCTGTGTCTTGTCTACCAACTGGTAAGTCTACTGCAGCATTGAGTCTATGCTGCAGTTTGCAATGCAATTCCCAGTCTACAACCAACTACTATCACGTATGCATAGATAAAATATAAATATGAGGAGGACTACATTATTGCAAAGGGAGAGACAAAAGCTCACAGTTGCTAAAGTAGTAATATGCAGCAGAGGAGATGGTGAGGAGTTCTCTCTCTTCTCTGTGTCTGGCTGTTCTCGCTCTCGCTTATTCTTTCTGTCATTTTGAAAGTTTGACTTTGGCTCTAGCACAGTATCTTCATTTAGTGTTATCCCTGCAGTGTGTAACTATTTATTTGCTGCGATCTCATGCTATTACTGGGCTACTGCTACAGATGGAGAGAACGGCGAGCAGAGCAAATAACTGCAGGAGCATATCAAAAAGAACAGAATTACTTTGTCATCATCATCATAATCATCAAATTGTCCGACGAGACGAGAAGACATCGAGTCATGCCACTTTAACCAATAGACTTATGGGCATGATCACATGACCGTAAAATTGACTCTTGGCTATTACTGCTACTGCTAAATAATATCAACTATAGTATATTGCTGTGCAGCCGCCGGTACCGTATACCTTAATATAATGTAGGAAAACAAAAAGACATACATACGCGTAAATTTCGTGTGTGCAGTGTATAAAGGAAGTATAAGGTAATGGAGTGCTTGGAGATGAATGAATTTGTATTGCCTACCACTGCCCCGTCATTTTTCCTACAGTCATTATTTTTGTATTCTATAAAGGAGTAGGAAATAATATAGTTGGATTGCATGACAGTTTGTGTCTAAGTATAGATTATATGATTGTTGAAATGGTGGGTATACCCGATGGCATGAGAGAATGCTCCACCCTCCTAGTTTAGAGACTTGTCTTTCTTCTCTCCCAGTTTAATACTCAATTTTCTGCATGAAAAGAATGCAGTTCTGTTGTTGAGAGGCGGTTAAAAACCATGAGATAATAAAATAAAATGCATCTCAAATACAATACTATTTTGGCTCTTGCAAATATCCCCGCACACAATACAGACAACAATAGATAATGGAACTGACTGAATTTGCTGTAATAACAGCTCGGGGATGAGATGGAAAATGCATTCGTTCACAGAGATTTTTTCTGGTAGACAAGGTTCCATCCAATCCTCTCGCTCAACGGACTTATTTTACAGCACAATGACTAACGTTAAACCATAACTTGATTACTTAATGGATTGTTTCTATATTGTGGCAGATGCAAGTTTGATGTGTGTGTGTGTTCAGCGTGTGTGTGTATGGTACAAGTAATAACTGTAACCAGAGATCCTCCCTAGGTAATCCTTACGAAAGATCTACGAAAACAAGAATCAAAATTTCAAAAACCATATTTTAAGTTCATTTTCGCACAAGATCGTAAGAAAACTTACCATCGAATATTGAACAACAAATTCTTGTTTATAGTACAACACCATCATATACAAAATTTTATCGCCACTTTTATTACGTAGAATTTACGGATTCATATACTGCAAAAACTACTGTGAAGGGTGCACTTGTTACTTCATCATCTTTCCTTCATAAACAAAAGAATTCGCAAAGCTTTATAAATCTTTATAAATTTTAAACTGCCTTTCAAATTCTTAAGTGTGTGCATTAAGGGAAAATCTGCATATTAATTTCTGAAGTTACAACTTAATCATTGCGAAGCACCAAACTAATATAGTTTATTACACCTTTACCTCATAGAAAATAAGGAAAATTAATTCCATTGTCATCAAGGAAGCACGTGAAAAGTTTATCGGTTCATTCCACTTACAATAGTTAAATGCAAACAGATATTTCTATTTAAAGAAGGAAACTTCTTTCATTGCATTATTTCAGCAAGGCAGCATACATTTCTAAGTTGGCAGCAACGCTATTCCCGCAACGTTTCCTGCATTTCATTCCTATAATTGAGTAGTCATCAATTTTCTTGAGTCAGAAGCAGGGAAGGTGAAGGTACCTAAGCGTTTTCACTAATATTATTATGCTCATATTCCTCGTAGGAATCCTGTTTCTATGTAATGGGGAAGTAATCGTAGTGCTCAATGCGATCTGCTTTGCACGATTTCGTGGAAATATACGCTAATTAATAGTAGATTTCATTCGTTTACCTTAGAAGGCATACCTAACGTGTAGGAAAAGCTATCCTCAAAGAGAAAGCCATTATCATAATTATAATTATTATCATTTGGCAAATTAATCCCGCGTGAACAGCTATTCTCTACACATCACTACTTCTATGTTACATCCCTATTCCTCGTCGAAATCAAGATCTATCTTTCCTCGACTTGGTTAATTGAATTTCAGTCAATAGGCAGCAGTATAAAATACGTTTGGTCATTATAACTCAAAATTTTCATAATTGGCCAGAATTCTTCTTTCGGTAATTTAAAATGTTAACACGTTCACATGAAATTCACATTAAATATCAAAGTATGCAATAATCTCACTGCTTATTTAGTGACTGTCCTTCCCCAAAGTTCAAACGGCTTGTAATAAAACCATAATGCACTCTATTGTGGACTAACATTTTAATAAATTCTGTATGTTCGCACCATTTACTTACGACATAAACCAAACAAAGGAAACTTCGTATTGCAGCACACCTAATAATACACGGATGCATAAACATGGTTAAAGTACATATATTAAGTATTAGTTAAAATATACTACACCCACACCCAAAGAACATTTTTTCCGGGTTGATCATGAAACGGTCAAATTTACTACCAGTTAGATGAGGGCCAAAGATGTTAATCACGAAATATATATGTAACACCTTCACAGAGGCTTCATATAGTTTTGCGGAGAATTTAGGGTGTTACTGGCTCAACTTCGAATAGTTGGAGTAGAGAATATTATGAGCACCGTTGGGTTCGGAGGTAGCAGCAGACATAAACTAGGGAGCATAGATCAGAGAAGAGTTGAAGTTGAAGTGAAGAGAAGTGGGAGGAGGAAACGAACTAAATCTTTCTTTCTTTTGCCTAGACTTTATTATCTCACCATCAAAGGAGAATTAATTAAAGTGAACACAATCCTGTATTTTAATTTGCGTGAAATCTAACACTGCTCCTGTACTGCCTAAGTGTAGTCTGGTGGATACAGTAGGACAGGAGCCATTAAATGTAAGCTTCTGATAATACAAGTCGATTTCAACATTTGGCACAAATCCGACTAGCTCAGAGTTTCAAGAATGTTATATAGATTAAAAACAGTATGGAGATAAAAGTGCGCGCGTAAAAGTTCCTAAACTAGACTACGTCAACTTTCAATTTTCATTTCAAGTGTTTTGCCTTTTCATTCGGTGTTTTATTTCCTGTGTGCTAGAATGCAAACCGATACTATCTCCCTTCTTGTTAGTGCTTCTACAGATAAAATTATAATATATCCTTCTGTAAAGGGCTACACACGTGTAGAATTTTGTATACAAAAACTTGAACATTTGTTTAGAGAAAAACAATGCATGCCTGCAACACATTTTCATAGAGCACAATTTTCATAGTGCATCCGTCATCATCCCCCACCTCTGTTCACACCTAATGAAGTAACGTGTCAGAAAACACACCTTGTTTCCTAAATGTACACGCATACTGACTAGAGACATATACGGTTACGGATGGGGTCTTGTTGGTGGTTGAATCGTTCTGTTCGCACTTCTGATCGCCCACGTTGAACACGCCGGCGAGGATTACAATTTATTAACAATCTACTTACTGATGCAAGTTACTTGCAAATTACATCAAGCATTTGAACATTTAATAAATTGTAGTGGGAAATAAAAGTGTTTCAAAATTCCGTGGGAACCCAAGTTTCAAAAATTTTAACCTTTGTATGCCGAGAATACACATTGTACAGATGAATACGTAGGTACATAATGTGTACAGTATAAGTATACAGATACTATTTTAGTGACGAAAGCAGGTTATTATTCAGGGGTCTTCATACAATTTCATGTATAAAGGTATGTACATATATATCCTGAAATGTTTTCAATTATGTAGGCAGATGGAATGTACCAACGTATAACAAATTGTTAAAGTGCCTCATGAAAATAATAAGAGAATGAAAAGCTGAGCTGAAAGTTTACTCTGTCGTCTCTACTACGATATAAAGCGACGAAGAGTTCATTCACAATCCTCATTAAAACTAAATCCCAGCAAGCCTCACCTATCAGCGTCAAGTTACACAAGTTAAGCACACTTGGTAAACTCTACGAAGGACATTGTAGTGAGAGAAAACACAAAAGTTGTACATTAATTTCGTTGACACTATACATAGTAGAAAAGAGAAGGGAGGTTATTGTAACAGCGTATAATATATTTTGACTTCTTACAGCTCATTCGCAGTCGGCTGTACAGACCAGCGTGGCTGTACGCACTCTACACTACAACAGCAGGGTTACTAAACTAATGCCCATACCCATCTCATACATATGCATTAACGGAGGTAGATGTTCATGAAATAATCATTATTATTTCACCTTACGTTAACTTAAAATAACACAAGTTAATGTTGATGTATCATGAAAGTTTCTTCTACTCCGTGCTGCACTTAAATTGGTAAATACGAGCTGGTGTGCTAGAAGTAGTAGCGGTTAGAAGTGCACACAATTTAACGCATTTCTAGCTCCATTCCGAATTTTCAGACTAATAATTCAAAGCTAGTAGAAAAGTATGCGTCTATAATAATTTAATATGCAATATTGTTATTTCCCTAGGTAGTACGTTTGATTTGACTTGACTGTTGACATTGAAGCGCATGAATGAACTCAAATGCTTTTATCCTCTTCTACACACCAATGAATTATTAAATACGTTATTATTTAGTAAACGGGCCTTCTGCAGTGCTATTGTCATCTACCATTGTGTGTTGGCTCAACATTACAAGTACCAGGCAGAATGCAATATCCACAGAAGCTAAACAGTGATTCGAACGGAATAATATGGAAAGACAGCGGGCGACAGGAATAAAGCAGTGAAACCGTCAAATCAACTCAACTCAAGATGTCAAGCAATGTGTGCAAAGAACTTACACGGGAGTCAACTTGGGTTGACTCCAAATGGGAACTCGGGAAAGTGAAGAAATCAACTGGAATTGGAACTTACAGCTTGCTCAAGTGTGCCCTCAAATGCTGCTGACTACGTCACTTAATTACTTTTGCCCTGTTTCAATAAAATATTGTAATTTCGGTCTCGACTCATATCTCACTAAGAAATTTAGTACAAGAGTGCAGGTACGGCCTTTCTGAAAGGGTCATATCCGATCCGCCAACTCATTATAATACATTTTCTAGTAAGTTTATCGTCTCAGTCAATATTCCGGGCGCCTTTCAGACAGTGGTAGTAGTAGTAGTTCTTCTTCTTCAACTACTATTAGTATTGCTCAAAAGAAAAGTCTGCTCCCGCTGTTATGAAAGAAAAGAGGGGAGAACAGAAAGGCAGTAGTAGTGATATCAGCTAATCTAATCTAATCCAAAGAATAATAATTTTGTTAGTAAAATGCAATGACAAAGTAAAACTTGGAATTGAGCATCTTTACTCCTACTCCTACAGTGAACATTTCCAGAAACCTTCCCACAGAGCGGGGCGGAAGTGAGTAACTTTCCGAACCTACTATACACACATATATTGTACGGATAGAGAGAAAGAGAGCTCGGCTCGGCAGCTATTACGGAAAGATGTATAGATAGTCGAGTCAAGAATAAATTGGGACATGGAACTCAATATTATTGTACAAAGGGGAGAGATTTGCTTATGGATTAGATGCGTTATTCGCATTTCCCTCACTCTACTCATTCCCATGATTAAAAATACTGTCAAAAAGCTCCTTTGGAAGCTGTAAATCGATCTTCTAGTGTACTTGGTCCTTCCTCTATAGAGTATCTCTGACTTTTTCCTTTTTTGCAATGAAAATAACAGTGTTATCATCGGAAGGATATAGGATGCTATAAGTGCGCTACAAGAGTTCAACTATACCACAACCATAATAATCTTTCGAACGCATTTTAGGCGTAGCTGACGGCACCTCCACAAATATTAGATTCTTACTGTGACTTTCTTTACTCTTTGTCAGGGCTGAAGATAATGATGATTATTGGTATGGTTTGGCTTGTGCATGCTTCTTTTGACGAACAATGACAGAGAGTCATCCACACACAAAAGAAGTCGAGTGCCGAGTCAAATGTTGAGTTTGAGATCTTGAGATGAAAAGAATGTCCATATAGTACACATTAAGCCCTCTGCAATCAACACAAAGCCTTCACAGTGTACATATGCCGACTATTTGTCTTATTGAGCATTATACAGCTACATCACACTTTTACTTGAACCAGTAACAGTGAGTATATACTTGGCTTTGCTGAAAATAACTAATAAAGTATAATGGTATGTGTCCTCACACAATGACAGTGATATAGTCACGTTTTACGTACACATGTCCTGGTCCTGATGCTCACCGTGAAAGCGCAGAGCAGAAATAGAGTCGGAAGGCTCTTCAAGCGTCTACGGTATCAAAGAATGCCGACGTCATTCACTATCTTTAATTTCTAGAATTTTGTCTATCGTGAAAGCGCAGAGCAGAAATAGAGTCGGAAGGCTCTTCAAGCGTCTACGGTATCAAAGAATGCCGACGTCATTCACTATCTTTAATTTCTGGAATTTTGTCTACTACGGTGAATTCTCAGAGAAATACCTAGATTAATATTATTCATTATAAAAATACGCTTACTCTTACCAAAATTAACATCTTCATAGCAAATACCTTTGCAAGCGTTTTGCTCAAGGAACATTCATCTTAATGCTTGCTGCTGCAGACACACAGGATAATACAAGTTATAACTCACAATGGGAACTGTACTACGTATGGACAAAGTATAATACCCACGCCAACCACAATAATAGCGCGGCACGGCGACGGCGGTGCGTTCGAACTATTAGAAACGCATGACAGTAAGCATGTTTTTTCAACAGCGGCAATTCTGCATACAGTGCAAGGGAAACACAAGAGTTGACAGGGACTCTGATGAATATCTGATTGATTAGAGGAAAGTATAAAGAAGAGAACTTAAAGCCAGTATCGCGAAGCTCTTTGTTAACATCAGTGGGAGGTGTAGAAGGACTTGAAATGTACCAAAGTACCGAAACACAAAGAGGAAATGCCATCCCGAAAAGGAAAGGCTTACAACAAATACCCGCTCTACTATTTATAAATAGGCGTTATTCTTTCTCCTATGATATTTACGTGGTATATGCTCCTATTCTCGAGTACCTACTTTTCGTAGCGGGAAAATATTGCTCAGTTCTGTATGTGAACATCGGCGGAAAAAAACAAAACATGCCGACTTTTTTCTTCCTACTTTCGTTATTCCTAAAAGAAAGATTGAAAGAAAGTTCCGACTGCAATGTTACTACTATACAAAGGATATAAAGAATACATGAAGAGTTGCCGATATTTGTGCTACTGTATAGACACTTCTATTGGCTTCTGTAGCTACCCGGAAGGAGAAAGGCGTAGTGGGTAAAGCAGATGCGACTGAATAGTCACAATAACAATATTAGTAGGTTGTTGCAATTCCAGTACTTTTGTATTTCGCAGCAATGAGTACACAACGTCGTTTACATTACTTATGCATACTACAAGAAGACATAGTATGTACTACTATTGTACGTGTAGGCACACTGCAGAACTCGGTGTGCTGTGAGAGCGAAAGGCAGCTGAAGCGAACTAAAGCCTTGTCGTGCAAAATTGAAGGATTCATCAATCAAGATTTGGTAATACCTGAGCTCCCACTGGGCCAAATTGATACAATGTGGGCAGTAAGAAACTGCCCCTTTCCAATATATTGTTGTATATCTTTATATTGTGTACACCAAGTAGGTAGAGCAAGTTTAGTATAGATTTACAGAATGGTAGGAATGACAATAATACATTGGCATACTTTATACACTGTATCAATAGATCAGAGTAAGCTAAATGTAAAGATATACTGCTTTAACGTGGCTTTGTCTTTCCTTCGCTCTGAGAGTAACATATTAGGTAACAAAAAATGACTACAAAGACACGCCTTATATTAGATGGCCCGTTTTTCACCTTACACGAGTGGATTATAGAAGCCCCTTTATCAATAATGCCTTCTCACGCTACGGATAGCAGCATTTTACAATATACATTACCTTTCCACTGGCTTGAAGCAATAAGCACTCTCTGGTGTTTGTATTTGTATGTGCATTCTAAATATTAGGAACTTCTTTTACTTTGTGGCTTCGTGGCCCGCCTCAAAGAAAACGATTGAAGGTAGAGAGGTCGACAAGTTGTAATCAACCTGGAAAGCGTTTAAGGCTTCACTCACGCACAATATTAATTAGCTTGTTTTAATTGACAATTTATAGCACCCACACATCGTATAAGTATTTGAATTCTTATCATCACAAATCACATACATGGTTGGTGAGTTGGATAGGAAAAATTATTGGGTGTTAACAAGTAGAGTAGAGTAGTAGAGTTGCATTAAGAGCGCGTTAATGAGTAGGTATACAGATAATTGTCATTTTAATACTTTTGTATAAAGCGTGAAAAACTGGGACCCATTTTTTTAAAAATTGAAAAGAAAAATATTCAATCAATCAATCAATAAGCTTTATTCGAATGTCAAACAACTCAATGAGCAACAAACAACTCAACTCAAACTCTGTTCATGTTATGTGCAGATGTTCTCGTGTTCCATTGGAATGGACAACTGAATAAAGCAAATTCTGATTCTGATCCAATACAGAATTACTGGACCGGACAGAATTTTGTCCTCAGAACTGACATTCTGCTTTTCACCAGATGACATTTGCCTAAAATTAAGTAACACAAATAATTAATTCTAATTTAGAAAAAAAACATTTTCAAAAAACAAGTAAAGATATCGCTAGAGTGACTTTAGACAAAAATCAAGAAAGAGAAGATGTGGTAGATTCGTGTCGTAAGTCGATTGACTGCTCTGAAAGTGAGTGTACGTTATACTTATTGTTAGGTACAAGGGCAAGAAAGTAAAACCCTTCTCTTTCTTCCACTTCTCCCTAGAGAAAGGGTATGCTTAAGCAAACGAGTAAAGCTGGTGGAATGGCCCGGTTGTTGTACATAGTGGTACTCTTGGTACTGTGTACAATAAGTACAACTATACGTTCCATTCTGTAATGATCCTCTGGATGAAAAATGTGTTGACCAAATGAAGTATCGATTTTTGTCAGCTCCTCACATCAAGTGTCATGCACAATATGTGTTGTGTGTGTGTGCCTTTGGTTTAGCTTCGCGCGGTTTACAGTGGTGCTTTACCATTTCCATATAGCTTTCCTCTTTTTACGTGATAAGTTGTGTAGTGCTTTCAGTGTGTTATGACGTGCTGTGTACTTCTCTCCCAGTGTACACTGCTCCTATTTGTTGTATTGTGTGAGGTTTGTGTTTTTCTGCGCTAACTTGTGTTGTATGCAGTTACTACATACACAGTGTATTTGGTACGGCCGTTCTTAAACTTCCAAGATGTACAGATATTATACCGAGTTCGTTCACTGCTCGCTTGGAGCCCATGGCACGACAAGAGAAGGAATTGCACTGGCAATGGCACAGCAGAATTTGCCCTACAATTTCTTTTGCTTTCTCTTCATCTTTCTTTAGCATCAGAGCACTCAACACTGTGGGGTTATATCTGTACACGGACATGTGTTTGCAGTTGCAAATGCTGTCCTCCTACTGTAAGTCCTTATCCTTTCCCCCTCGTTTCTAGTCTACTTGCATGTAGGTATATGCCATTATGGACACACATGTAGTACACACGTTAGTGTCAATATAGGAATAGGAAAATACACACAACAATAAAGTATAGGAGTGTTAGTACGAAGGAAAGTAACATATGTACACATGAATGTAGTGGCACTCTGTTATAGTGAATTCGACTTGTTTGCTGGTGCAGATATTGACCATGACTATTGCGCTGTCCTATATATGAAAGTGCTCGTTGGGCTTGGCATGACATCGCACGAAATGAATGAAGGAAATGCTCTGTGAGTTGAGTGAGCTAAGCTCATGCCAGTTGCGTTTCGCTCGCTGTGCTCTCTCACTTCGGTTTTGCGGAAACCAAAACTTTGAGTTTGGTGAGAAAAGGAGTAAGGAGAGAAGAAGCATTTATGTCCGAACCAGACGAATTTCCGAGCATTTACTTTATCACTAGTAATTTACAATGCCTGTCAATTTTTTTTCTCTTGATCATTTTCCCAGGCCAGGAACGAATCTGTGGCGTGCCTCCGCATGCTATCCGCACAATATTAGTAGTAGGTAGCTACCTATAGTATGTGGATTGTGCATGTATGGCTGTCGGAGATGCGTGGAATATTATTACATGTACCTATACTCTTCCTGAACTGCTATATACATACTAACGGGGTATATAGAATATATTCGCTAATATAGTTGCCATTGCTTGTGGTTACAGACCTCAAAGTTGGCCACAGTGGATGAGCAGAGACTAAAGTATCACAAAATAATAATTTTTCTTGAAAAGCAGAGCAAGACAAGACAAAGAACCTAAACAGAAATGCCTTTTTCAGGCTCCTATAACCACATTATTTATAGAAAGGATGTGAGGGATAGACAGTGATTAGTAAATACATGCTCAAAGATTCCAGACCAGCAACGGTGTACACTTCAACACGCCAATCTCACTTCCCGAGTTGTGGACAAGAACTAATCTTTGACTTAACCAAATAAAGAATATCGGCTTTTTTAAGAATGTAGATCACAGGAAGCACGTAAGGAATTTTTTACCTGGAATTACCCAAAGCTAACCAAAGTGAGTCTGTATGAAACCAATAGTTAATAATGAGAAGTGAAGAATGTGTGGAATGCGAACCGTTGCGGTGTAACCATATTCGAGAGCCTAAATGCTACATATATACATACATCATGGAAGAATAATATTAGATTTAGTTTCTATCTTAAGAAGACGGGTTGAAAGGAGCGTGAACATGCGAAGAATGAGTTATGCTCTCCTTATACACATTTTCCACCTTCATTTATCTCGAGTTGGGCTAAACCAATGAAATACGAAGAAAACCGAGTACAGTAACTTGAAATACATTTTCTATGAAGCAGACAAGACACTCGTACCGTATATTTCCTGTTGTCTTCCTTTGCATTACAGCTCACGAATGTGACTCTAATAAAAACGAAGTGGAGGGAGAAGAGATGAGCAAAAGTATTTTGTTTGCCATGAGAGATGAGAATGAAAGAAAGATACATACCAAGAGACCACATTGAAAACGTGTACAGACGCTAATACATATCCTGACTTTTAAGATGTGCATACCTTCCGCACTGTACGATGTGAAAGTCCGTGCAAGAAAGGCACGTACTGAAATACTTGTCTAATGTACGTATAAGAAGGCAGAGAAGACATCGTGAGCCAAGAAATAAGAGAAAAGTAAGGGACTTCAATGGTGTTCCTAACGCAGTCGCTGGCTACAATTCACAGTTAAGGCTCCCCTAGTCTGCAAGGTTAAAGGTAGGCTAGTACTGCAGGGGAAAGTAGCAACTAGAGACTACCAGCATCAGTCTCTTCACACTTTCCCCTACACACTGCCTCTGTACTACGGATACAGCATGTTTTTTGCTACATCTCGTCCAGGCCAAACCAGCAATGTCGAAATGAATCCAATAAATGTTTCCTAAACAGCAGTTTTGTTTTCGGAATGCATCCCCAATGATTACAGAGAGGAACAATTTATTTCAATTTATGTGGTGTTTCCGGAAGAGTAAGTGGTTATTCGAGGCGAAACGTCTGATTCCCAAAAGGACCGAATCGACCTATTTACACCTGAAAGAAACGGACAAACCGTTCTTGCCAAATGCTCTACAGATAGTTGCTTGACTTGCTTTACCTTTCTCACTCGGCTACAAGTACTCAGGAGTACTTATTTATTTTCAGTATAGACACTTCCATCTCTGAGTGAGTCAAGAAATGCAAAAAATGTACTGATATGCACTTACTACTTACCTATCGGTATCTGTATAACAAGTAGCCAGTAGTACGAACCAATCTTCAGTTGACTTGCCTACACTATTGACATCCGGTACCCTATTCCCCAAAACATCAATTTTCCTTTCCATCCTAAGTGTACCTATCTGTAGAGTGTATTACGCAATTCTGTCATACTCTCCCTCACTTGTTACTCACTTTTCGTTTCATCTTCCTTCACTACACAGTTATAGTAGTACTTTCTTTCAGTCTTGTCAAAGTCAACGCACACATAACGTGTCCCCGCTTTTCACTGGCATTGAGAGGGTGCACAAAGAAAAACGAGTAACATCAATGCAATATTAACGAGAGAAAGCTGAGACTTTCTTATTCCTTTGCTTAAACCTCACCTCACAGTCACATCAGATCAGTCAATTCATTTCTTTTCTACTGTCTGCATTATGTATACCCATAGATTGAATTGGAATACTAACCATAAGTTATAGACTGGTTTGGGCCTTTTCCTTTCATACATCACAACTATGGCTCTTCACACAAATCAGGACAGTGTACAGGGTGAAGAATTCCTTCTTAACGACGATACTAACTTCTGGCGACCCTGTTTGATGGCCCTGTACTCGATGGCCCTTTACTCGAGAATATCAAAGAAGACGATAGCAAGGAGAATGCTCCCACAATCCAATGCAGCGCGGGTCTAGCCTTTTCAAATGAATGTCCAACGTAGATTTGGAATATAAAAAATGCTTCTGTTTCATTTTGATGCACAAGGATACGAGGCAAGGGGAAGACATACGTTCAACTCTACTAAGTCAGGATCAAAACGAGGCTATCCAGAACGGAAGCATCAGTATATTACTAAAACTGTACGTTTTAGCACAGCCACAGTCACCTTCCCAGTGTTGTACTCCTACTAATGCGGAGAGTATAGGGTAAGCAACGGGAAGGAGCTGAATTGAGATGATGTGATGCTAGCTTGTTCTTCTCGTAGCGTCTACATAACATAAGGTCGCTGTCTTCTGCTCTGGTGTGCTCTCCGCCGTCCCATAGGTAAGCGTGAATGAGGGAAAGTTACTACGTCAGGAGTCTGTAAGTATGTGAAATATTCGGATCACGAACTGAACGAGGTACTTTTTCCGTTTCTCAATCAAACGTGGATCGGAGCTAGAATCACGTAGTAGAGAAGCCAGAACTAAACTGAACCGAGTGAGAGATGCAATGTAAGTCAAGTCAGTCGAGTCGGCCACCAAGAATGAGTCTAGCAGAAGATACTTCCTTGGTGTTACTGTGCACACTGCATACCTTCACTGTAATGCTGATAGAATGGTCTGGCCCCGTAATACTATTTACTACAATTTCCTTGTTGTAAGGCTCAGTAGGTAAGGTTTTGTTAGATAGATGCTACTTGGAGAGATCCTGATAGTGACAGAACTCAACGAAAACTGAACTACCGCCACCATGCCACCTTTTCCACATAGTACACATTCATTCCTACTCTCCAGCTACATATTAGACAGATCTTCTCTCTTCCTTTTACTAAAGAGCCGAATTTTATACACAAACCTCGTACGAGTAGGCACTACTATTGCTATTCTGTATAGACTTATCTTTCACTTGACTCTCCAACTATATTATTCCATTGTATGCACTCTCTCTCTCTCTCTCTCACTCTCTCTCAATATGTATGTCTCATCTTCCAATATGCCTTCCCTTATGTAAGTAACGATTCTTTGACATCATATCCACCAGAAAGCTCATTCCACTCTATCTCGTTTGCAACAAGTCTTTATAGAGGAAATCAGTGGAAAATTTGCAAAAGAAATTGAATAATTCTTTCTGGTAAGGATTCTATCTGAATTGTGCAACTTTATGATCAGTTTATAGACTGAAATACAGCTATAATGACCTACGGTGAATATGAATACAATCGATATGAGATTATGGAGGGAGCAGCAGGAGAGAGAAAAAATATAGAAGTCGAACGCACTACTTCACCCTCACATCTTCATCGACAATAACATTGGATCCAACTGGAGTCATAAATCTTTTATAATTGCATTCTCAAGAATTCCATGTGTTCCAATTCGAGAGCGATCGTGAGACTATAGTAAAACCAACGGAATAAAGCTAATAGCAGCGCTACAATTTCACCAGCAGAATACTCCTACTCCTACTCCTACTAGCACTCCCTTTCTTTATAACATAAAAGACTTCAGTGTACTTAAGCCTAAGCATTGGCATGGCTTTCTTTAGCTTTAGATTTCGTTGACTCGTTTCCTCACTGCTTCCACTACCGCTACTACTACTATGTATGTAGCAGGGTATAGTCGAGTCTATCACAGCCGGTTACACCGATTTTTTCCACTATCCGATAAGTTCAAAAATGTCTCCTACTACTGCCTCACCAGCTCATAGATTCACCAACTATCACATCACACTCGCTGTGAGCACATGAGAGCCTCTCTCAACGTACTAGCATGCCTTTTTCATTTTTTTCCTTCCTACGTATTACGTACTCAAATCAACGAGTGTACGAAGAAAGCAGACTTGTACTGGGACACTGGTACAATCGAAGGCAGTGATGGACTGCAGATAGTAGGAGGTACGCTGTAGGTAAATCTCATAGCATTATAAAACATATTCCCTGAATGCAATGCATTTATTTCTAGTAGGTACTACTACTTACATTTTACATAAAAAACCCTCCTCGATTCTTAAGTATAGAAATAACATACATAACTCTGTCTGTTTGACTCCATTTCTATCTGTGTCTCGCCTACAGCTTTCTCTCTAACCAGGCTTTTAAGCCCTTTTAGACATTTCAAAGAAAAGCTAAAACTAAAGCTTACATCACTTCCTCCTTCTTAAGTTCAGTTCACTTTCTGCACGCCGTACTATAGTATGTACTTTCCTTTTACTTGACTTTACATCGGCAGCGACGACTTATGTTAGTTCTCTCCTTCAGCTTTACTTCAGCTTTCTCCCAGTCTCCAATCACGTACGAACAGATATAAAACAAAGCGACAGCCCCAGCTACCGCTCGAGGTACGAACGGAAGAAATTCTCATACTTCATTCTTAAAAATTACTACCAAGCAAACCAGTTGGTGGTAGCAGTTGCAGGATTTGCTTACAATCAAACTTATATACCCATGTGAAAGAAAGAACTAGCCTCTAGTCGAACTATGGGGGCAATACTGTTTACTTTCCCTTACTTACCTTTCGTTCCCTCTACTGGCTTCTGGCATCTACCTACACCCTTATATACACAGTGCTTCATATACCATGTCCATGGAGCTCATTGATCATGGTGAGTTGCTACCAATCGTTATAATGTGCAAGCTTTAGACACCCACGTTTTCATTCTAAAGTCCTGCAAGGGCTCAGAAAAAATAATATATGGCTTAAGGGACATGTAACTATACATACATATACATATACCGCATGCTACACTTACTACCTGCAACAGTGGAGCCGATGCCACAGATTCTACTCAGGGTAACGTGAAACATACTGTTATCCGTAGACATACATACTATAAGACATGATGTATGAGGATTGAATGGGTATTTATACACAGGACGATAAAAAATATCTTATCTCAGTCTGAGTTCACTGCCAAGTATTATGCCTAAGCCCTCATGCATCTCCTTTAATTAAAAGCTTATTTGTTTAATAATATGGTAAGATAATGTCTATCTGTCAATAAATAAAATATAGGCCGTGGCAGGGCTTATTGTTCACCGAAAGCCCTATGTAGCACGTAGTGTCAGACTACCAAACAATCTTGGTAATGGTAATACATAGGCACTCTTTGTCTGCGACCTGCTATGCTTCACAGCAACATTCAAAAAGCCTAGTACTTATTCCCTAGTATTCCATTGTGTGCGTAGGTTTTTCCCAGTGTTCTCGTCGTCGTTGTACGCATTTTGCTCCTCCGTTGCACGGCTGAGTTAACCCAATAATTTACATAATACATTCCTTCCTGTTGCCTGTTGTGCTGTGGTCGGGTCTACCACTAAAGATGCCTCTATGTTTTCTACTTAACGAGTATAGCGGAAGAATTCTAGATGATCGCTGTCGTCCGTTGTTATGCTGGCTGGTTGTGTTTTCAGTGGGCTGATCACAGTCTGTCGGTGGGTTCCCATCCCTACGTAATGTAATGCAATCTTAACGGTGGACTACTCTCTAGATGGAAAGAGCCTGCGACTTGACTACAGTTGACTTGACTGGACTATATTGTGCATGTGGAATTAGGTAGGTATGTGCTAGCAACGCGGATAGAATTCGGAATGGGTCCACTCTTGACTGGGAGTCAAGTCAAATCAACGCAACCGAAGCCGGAAAGCCAACTTGTGTGTATGTATGTGTGGACGTCGTCGCCACAGAGCTCTAAGCTACGTTGACACCATCGTACCACGCACACAAAACGGACGAGAAGCTCGACAAACGCAACTCACACAGAAACAGAAAGAGACAGATGAAAAACTACAGCATGTAGGCCAAGTCAAACCAAGTCAAGTCAAAGGAACTGAGTTTTGCAGTTGACTCAAAGACAACTTGTACTACTACACGCAGATGAAATGTAACGAAATGTAGTGGTGGCGGTGGTGGTGATAGTAGACACGGGATTGGGAGAGGAGAATAGGATTGCATACATATATACATGCTGCGTGTGTAGTGGTAGTACGTTCTGATGGATGCAACCAAAGTAGTAGAAACCAGACCAAGTCTAATTCATGGGAGTCTTCTTTATTCTTCTTAGTTTGGGAAATATGCTACTCAAGTTTGTTCCCTGAGTTGGGTTTCCCTGCTCTGCAACTGAAATTAGCTTAGTTCCGAAAATCTCAGATCTACTACTTGCTACATATTACATACAAAGTGAGTCTTTCTCATAACTTTTCCTCTCTCTCTCTCT
>JABASC010001675.1:0-21667 GCA_019776185.1 Plutomurus gul | reverse complement strand
CTTATATGTACATACCTATAAACAGTCAGGTTGTCCTTCCACAAGTTTTTTGCCTTTTACTCATTTTAATGCGCAGTTGTCGGACGACCGTTTACATTGCGTGACAAGGTCACTCTCCTAAAGCTTTTACTTAATAATGCGTCTAAAGGTTACCAACTTACCATACACATTTCAGGCTGAAAAATGATTTTTCATTGGCCAAGAAATGAAAGGATTTCCTGTGTCCCACATTGTCGACATTTTCGAAGAATATTTTACACTGTAGTATTACTATGTATGTATTACTCTGTACGTTACATTTTCTGGGTACACTCACACCTTTGCAGATATTCGTGCTGTAGATTTTCCTAGAACTCTGTGCTAGGATATTGGAAAACTTTTTATGGATTATGATACGGATTAACAAAGTGCTAAAAAATCATACATGGCCAAAGAAAAGAAAAGAAAACAAGGAAACTAGTCAAGAACGGTGTCACATAGTTATTAAAATTTATGGTTAGAGTGAAAGATGAAAAGGTAGACCAGAGAAAAGACTCTTTTCATCAAAATAGTGTGACTGGTACTACATTACGTTGTAAGCCCTCAGAGATAAAGAGTAATGCAGAAATTGTGTCCCAAATCAATTAGTTATGTCACCTATTTTGCATTCCCCTCTTGATTGTGAGTGGCATAGGATGGTGGCGCCGAGAAAACCAACCAAACCAAAGCCGTCATAGACTACCAGGCCTAATATAAATGCATGTGCTCCCCTTCTGGTAGACCCTCGTCTACACCAACGATAGAGTACAACATAACAAATGTCTACAGAGAGATCCTTTATTGACTATAATTTATAGTTTCTCAATTATGGTATAACCTTCTCTGTTCATTTCTTTGTACATATGCGAAATCGGAAGGGTCATTCGCACACCAAAAAGTGCGAACATGATTTTCTCCAAAATCTTAGAGATGAATCGCTTTTCCAGATAAATTCAAGATGTTATTATGAAAACCAATAAAAAATACAGGAAGTTGGCATTTCTATTTTTGGAAACGTATAGTAAAATTTGCAAGGTGACTTTTGCAGATTATGGATATAAATATTACACAAAGAGTTTCATGGTCTTACCAACGCCACCTTGGCAATGGCTGTATGGCGGCCATACTATGGCCTCCAGCATTGGCGGTTGTGTAGAGGGTCATACAGATTTGAAACACCGTGTACTGTACTCAATGTATTTCCAACGTTGAAAATTCGTCTAAAATTGGTGTCCCTCACTAGACTAAATGTGTTGCCAGAACGTGATTCCAACAAGCCTTTCGCTTAAAAGGGCTTTCCATATTGCTACTCCGTATTTATAGCATTAGTAAGTGGAAATATTGGTGAAGAGATGCTACAAGATCCTATTTAGTACCCACTTTTCATGAGCCAATTTTTATTTTAGCACCAAAGAACCACGTACAGATTTTTTACAAACGTGCATGTACGTCGCTAATAAATAACATACACATAATTTATAATCGTCTGCGAGATTAAGAGTAAAGAGTTTTCACGCTGGCATGTAAAACATCTATATTGTATTAAATATAATGTTTTGCTTTCTTTTTGATGCGCACGTCCGACCATACAAACAAGTGAACTAAACGTGTGTGGGTGCAATCTCCAGTGCTAAATGAGGTCAATGAAGATTTACTTTACAGTTTCCAATCATAATTTTCCTTTGCTTTGTTTATATACAATACTGTATATACCAACGTGTGTAGTATGCATGCACTTAAGTACAAGCATTTTGATGTGCTTTAAGGGTGAGTCCAAATTATACCCTGGCTATATGTATCTCTAGTAGGATAATTACTTTTATACTTACTTGTTAGATATATGTAGCAGGGATAGACTACCCAAGTGTGGAAATAGTATCTCCTTATTAGCTATATTATGTCCTGTGAAATTTCATAGTGACAGACTGTTACACGAACGGAGAATTTGTGACTACAGGGAATTCCCCAGAATGTAGTAATGTTGGTATGGCCATGCACGTTGTTTCTAACTTGGAGCTATTGTGTCCACTGTCTGCGTTGAGACCTAACTGATAACAACATTGCATAATCAGAGTAGGATTTACAAAGTCAAGGGGAACTTACTACTCGTAGTGATATTCAGATTAGGTGTAATTTATTCGAACATCCATTGCCCGTTTCATGATCTTTTTCGGTAATTTCACACAAATTGGTACGAAACTAAAATATTTACAAGGATGTACTTTACTACTTAATTAGTACAAATTACAATGATTCAAATACAAGCGTAGTTTTTCACTCATTCTGGTCTTAAAAGATTTTGTGTGAACTTTCAGGAGCAGATGTGACTCCGTCATTAATGATTTATGACTATTGGTCGTGAGATCTGATTATAAAGTTGAGATCGCAAGTGAAGCGAGAGAAAGAGAGAGAGAGAGAGAGAGAGAGAGACCAAGAAGTTGATTGACCTGAACTGAACTTTAACTTTCGGAATTGGATTTTAGCTCTAGGCTACATATAACATGTACTATTGCTAGTAGTACAAGTTCTGGTGTGCGCGTGTAACGGTTGAACTAATGTTTTTAACTTTGTAAGTTACGGAGTTTTCTTCAAAAAATTTAACTGGCGAGGGCGCAATTGACTTACAGTCCTGTACGTCTACACACATTGTCTGCGGGGTTTCCTCTTTCGTGTTCCAATTTTACTTATGAATGTAATGTGACGTGGGTAGTTAAGAACAAAGCGAAAATTTGCAAAGGAATCGTGTGTGTGTAAGATATTTGACATTTTCGTTTCATTTATTCTACTATACAGGCAAAGGGGACGTTTTCGGTGATTCATTCTGGAAGGAGTCAGGAGTTGGACAGTCGGCTGCCAATGTTCGAGCTCTCACCTACTGTGATTTGCACACAATCAAACGCGACAAATTGCTTGAAGTCTTGGACTTTTACCAAGCGTTTGCCAATTCCTTTGCAAGGAATCTTGTTCTCACTTACCATCTTCGACATAGGGTAAGTCCACTATAAACATAGTAAGTAATATCTGTAGTAATATTCAGAAATTTCTTCAACGTGCCTGATAATACTAGCACAGACTATACAACGAGTGCGGGCACACAACTACAATAAAGTTTCTACGCTAATTTTATAAGCTTACCTACTACCGGACAAACACATTATTGTAATAAAAAAGGGTAGGGAAGGCTATAGCGTGTATGTGCGCACTTCTCTCTCCGACTTGAGTAAATACTAGTATCTTTTTCTTTCGCCAGCAGTTCGTTACCAGGCTAGTGTCTCGTATCTGTGTGTATGACTGGGGCTACCCAAATTCGACACACAACCTACTTTCCACCGAGAGTGAAGATTATAAGCATGCATTTGCACACAGAGAGACATACTCCATATAACCACTGGGTAGTGATGAAAAATTGCCAAGTCTCTCACCATGAATATTTAATTTATCGGTTTCTTTATGCCGTCTTCCATTTCCATACAACTCTTCCTCTCACTTTTCATTTCCAACACAGTGAGCCGAAAAAGCTCTCCTTCACCGGAAAAAAATTCAATCTTATTCGAAACAAGTTTTCCTTCTGGTGAATCTAGCCCAATTTGGTTCTGTGCTCATTCCGCTCTTTTCTACCAGATCGTATTGCATCCCATTCCTTTATGATACATTAGGCTATGTTATGTTAGCTACGTTCTGAGCATTCATCTTCGGATGTGAACTCTCCTGACGTAAGTTACATGCATTTATACAATGCCATCACACCAAAATACCTTGCATCGTATGTTCACAGCCCTTAAATGAACGAGAAGTAGGAATCCACTGACTCGGGTCAAATTCAATCCAATTCAAACTAGTAAAGCATGCAAAAGTGCGAGCTACTTGTGTACAAATATATTTCCACAGATGCATAATATGGGCTTTCAGTCTACGTGTGTACTATTCTGCACATCGTCTATTCCTATTCAGAGGAGGGATGATGCGCCGTACAGTACACAAAACCATTCACAACAACAATACAGTCCCAGTCTACAAATAACACACACAGACACCAGTATGAACTATTGTTAGAGTCTCCTTCCTGTAGACTTGCCCTTCACTGATAGAATTTTAAGCAACTACATCCACACGAAATTCCATCACAATTCTCTAATTTTCCTCATGAGGTTCATCGTCTACACAATCCGAAAATAAAATTTTTACGACGATGCAAATTCCTACAGTATTCCTTACACATGTATGTATACTGTGTGCATATATGTTCCGCAATAACAAACATTGCTACACACTTTTACAATGTATGTAAATATACGTACACATCGTAGTTGTGTATAGTTTTAGGTTATGTATATAGTAAAACCGTGTACACTGCACTCCAACACCACATGGACGCAGGCATCAGTCCGTCGAAATAGAAATGAAAGGGGAACAATAAGAAAATTACTCGGGAGCGTAAAAGAACGCTGTGGGTATAACGGCTACCTAAGTAGTATTTGGATGTATGAGTAAGTAGTTATTTGTGCACGCTCACTTTAGTGTACAACAGAAGTGTAGTCGTATAGCAGTGTAGTATTGTAATTTAATGCTGTTTCGCTTGAGTGAAAAAAGGAAATCTCGTCTCGTCTCCATTTTAGCAATTTCATCCAAGAACATATCTTGGCTGATATATATGTGCAATACTAGTAGTCCCTAATGCAGTGTAATGTAACTAGCCTCATAAAGGTGGGAATGGCAATGGTGGAACGAGACTTGAGAATTTTAGTGAAAACGAAATGAAACATTCGAGCTGCTCTTCATAGTCGTAAAAAGTGGAAAGCAAGGTGAAAGACTGAGGTAAACCTACACACGGAGATGAAGAGAGAGCACAAGCGAAACAAGGCCATAGTCTCCAAAGTCTTCCATTACGTAAAAAAGAGTATGCCGGAGAGTACAACTAGCACCTACTACAAATAAACTCTCAAGTAATGGAATGGAATACTTACCGACTCATTGCAGAGCTCGTCTCATTCATTCATTCAATGGTTTTGCGAATCAAAGTGTTTACGGTGCTACCGGGCCGGGGAAATTGGGGAAAATGCTTCCTTTGTGTTCGTGGCTTTCTCTAGTGTCAAGAAAAAGGGACCCTGAACAGTTTCTTGTGAGTATTTTGAGGATATAATAGAGAAAGAAAAGGATAAAATGAAATGAAACGGAATGAGAAGTGACGAATTCAGTGAATGAGCTTGGGTGAGCAAGAGAGACTTTGGAAAAGTTATGTGGTGAAAGCATAGACAGATTTTCTTCCGTAAGCTCAGTAAGTAGATATTTGTAGATTAAGTCGTTGCAGAACAAGACACAGCACACCATTGAGAGTGAGCCTATCACCATCACCACTACAAGCTCAATATTCCCCGCGTAGAATGGGAAGTCTCAAGCCGAGTAAGGATCCTCACAACAACTATAGAATATTAGTAGATAAAAGGAAATCCATGCAAGAAAGGCTGTCTCTGTCTTCGGTGGTGGAGATGAATGGAGGAACTAAACTACGGAAGTATTTGTGAGATTAGTGAGATATCGGGCGAGAAGTACACAAAACTTGTGTTTAAGATCAGAAAATAGCAGAAGGGAAAAGAACATTCTCTTTTGTTCGTTGTATGATGAAATTCTGGTGACATATTCTGCTATCCTACATAGTTCCCGTACGTGTGTGTACGTTATACACATTATTTATACGCTGTATACTTGTTGTAGGTGTAATAAGTATTTATGGAGCACGCACAACTCAATTTAGCTCTACTACTACATCTTATCTATGTTCCTTATTACTTTCTGTGAGTATGTGCATACATGTATCGTCTAAAACCATGCTGTTTTTTATCTCCCGTATAGTTAATCTTCCGTAAAGTGGCTGACGTGAAACGAGAGAAGGAGTTGGCCGAACGTCGAAAAAACGAACCACAACTGGAGGCAACTCAAGATCATTTAGTTCGAAAATTGTTTTCTAGGTTTCGCAAAGGGGGTGATAGAGTGTCCACGGGTTCCAGTTTGCAAACCGAGACTTCGAGCATAAAGGATGTGGAGCGAGGGGAGAGTGCACGCGCTAGTGATAGTGAGAACGACAATTCCATTCACGATGGCACAGCCAAAGCGAAAGTTTTTCCTGCAGCCAAAGTGTCAACGGAAAAAGATGACAGTGGTCCTATTAAGACTCCTGCCCGTCCTAAAGGAAAATGGGGTGCTTTCATGGGTGGTGGTGGTGGGGGAGGTGGTGGGACATCTTCCGCCTCGCCGTCAGCAACAGCATCTCCAAAAGCCACCGTTAGTGATTCTATAGAGGATAGCAAGGTACAGCAGAGCAGTAGTGTGGCTGCGGTTCCTTCGGCCATGACGACCACTGCGGCCGTGACTGGGGAGCCGCCCCCTCCGCGGGGTCTTAGTAAACTGAAAGCCCTCACAGGTGCCTCGTCTCAGTCCATGGGCTCAGGGAACAAAGTATTTCCCAAGCAATCGAAACCTTTAGTGACTTCTGGTCGTCAAGAGACAATCGAGGAGTTGACGGAAACGACGTCTGTGGGGAGTCCCGCGAAATCGCCGCCACACCCTCTCGTTCCAACTCTCTCAAAACTGAGTGAAAGTGGCGGTGAGTCGTCGTTGGCGACAGTGTCTGTGTCTTCGGGTGTTGGTGCTGCAGTGTCTGCTCAACAAACTGCAGGAGTTCCTTTAGCAACATCTGCAGAATATCAACAAATAATCGCTAATATGATGGACTTTAAAGTAGACGTTAAATTGGAGATACAAAGACTCAATCAGAAGATGAATAAATTAGAGGATTTGCTGGGTGATATTGTGAGTAAGTTAAATCAGCAATTGAACGGACCTGGTGTGGGTGGAAGTGGGACTGGTGGAGGTTCTTCTGCCCAATCTCAATATTCTCATCGGTTGCTGAGTCCGACTTCTCCGATGCACTCGGACACGGGAGGACAGGATCGAGACACAAGTCCTGCGAGTGGAGACGAGAGAGAAGGCAGACGCTCCCACCGCTCCGGCCACCATCACCACAAACATCGAGAAAGACATTACAGAGATCGGGATAAAACACCGGACACTTTGTCTCCTGATTCGAGAGTTTCTAGTTCGGATGTTGCAAGGTCTAAGAAATCTAAAGGGTCCAAATCAAGAGAGCGGTCGAAAACAACCGGTAGCTCGTCTGCCATGCGAACATCTACTTCCGAATCCGGTGTCCAACAAATGCTTGAGGATGAGATCGAAGACCAAGGCTCAAGTAGCAAGGCTAGCTCCGCTGGCTCCAAAGAACCACTGTTGCCTCCAAAAACTGTCATCATTCCCACTGGACAGCGGTCTCGTGAATTTCTGTGATATTCAAATTACCTTTTTGGTTATTTCAAACACCTCCAGTACCTATAAAATACAAATATATACTTACTACATACATACATTAGATATGCTAAAATCTGCCTTCATTACTTACATTGGTTAACCAATAACAGATAAGACCTTATTCATTGAATCATTAATTAATATCAAGCTTAATTATTATATTATTAGATCAAATATTTCTAAGGACTGTAAAATTATAAATATATAGGGTTGTAATAATATCGCCAGTAAGTATTTACTACCAATTCTCAATTACAACACCCACCAATTAGGAAACTAATTCTTCAAGACACTTAAATACATACAGGTACAAATATACTAGAAACCAACAGGCTAATAATATTCGGAAGAAACACAATGAAGCCAAGCGCAAGGATGCATTGTACCTATATATTCATTTTAGATTTATGTATCATGTGTACATACTATGAAATACCATACGTACAGATACGTCGCGTCGCGTGAACTATATATCAAGTCTCGGTTTTTGTAGAAAGAAGACAAGCCTGCCTTTTTATTTTTTTCTAACCAACCATTCGTCTACCAGAATCATATTTATTCTGATTCATCATGAATAACATAATACTACTACAAGAAACTACTACAATGTGAATATTATTATATATACTTATTGTTAGTTTGGGTAGTAAAAGCCAGTAAATCATTCCGTCTCCATCACGAGGAGAATGAGTACGAAAAAGGTAAATGAATAAATTAGGCACGACTTTTACAATTTTAAATTTGTAAGTGTGATTAATTAATTGTGGTCAGCACTATTATAGTTAATTCAATATGCTTCCGTTAATTCTATTATTTAGAATAACTTAACAGTCTACTTTTCGAATATTCCATACCACGAGAAGGCTCAAACATACATAATATAATTGAATGTCTCTCACTACTACTACACTTATTAATAAAATAATTTAACTATTAGTGTCTATATCTAAAGTGTGCAGTGAGTGGAATGAATTGGGTAATTCAGAAGCGCATATGGTTGACAATGAACAAATTAGTAAACGAAAATAGCAAACCTTCGCGCGTTTCACTAGTGACCACTTCAAGCAATACAAACTGTACCACACACGTGGTGGTTATTATTATTATTATTATAATAATGAGCGCACTAGTGATTCATTTTTTCCCGCATTTATAGCAGAGTTATCATTATCCAGACTGGCAGTTTTTAGTATAACCAAGTGTTCACTTTAGTCACTATCAGAGAGAAACTCTCATCACTTAAAACTCGAATTGGTAGTGGTATAAAGGGAGAAAGTACCTTGCACTTGTCCTCTATCTGTTGTGGAATTTTAGTGTAATTCGTAGCTACAGCAGTGAGAGAGGCGACTGGGACGAATGCAATTGCATTGCAAAAGTAACGCAGAGCGATAACAATGACCATCTCGTCCGATTCTATGGCCACATTACTCCTTAACACTTACCTTTTGCTTGTCTTCTGTTGTTTTCCTTCGTGATTGTCTTGTTTTTGTCCGTGTAATCCGCCGTGTATTTAGAAAGTGATCTGTGCAGGTCTCTGACTAAACTCAGTAACCTTAGCTCTCCATCCGCGCCTACCCAACTATCTAGTACACACTGTCTAATATTAAAGAGCATCTAACCGTGGAAGAGTAAGTAGCTTAACTGCTAGACTCCCCCCGGTAGAAACTACCTGTTCCAAACTTACGTTGCCGCCCGCACTCTCACAGAACAGATACGTTCTTGGAATTATTATCCCACTATCTGTACACACTACTTCAAAGAGAAAGAGATACGCGCCTACTGCATTTATTATATAGTACAGTTGAGTGCGTTTGTGGCAGTAACCCTATAAACTATAGCAAAATGTACGGATTCTTAAATGCTATTTTTTCCTAGTGAGCTATACTTACTTATGCAACATTGCGATGCATCTGAATGTAATGGGCACTATTTCTTTTGTGCTCCGTCGTTGTCCTTTGTAGTCAAGTACTTCACTTGTTACGATTGCTCTCTCACTTTCATTTCACTCTCACCAATTCCTCCTATCAATTTCGTCTCGTCCACCCATTACCTTTTCCCTTTCTTTTCAATTCTCTGTTGTGTTCCCGGGCTATTCTCAGAACATTCCATCGGTTTCCTATCACCCGAGCTATTGATACGGATTCTTTCCTTAATGTGTCTAGATAGATGTACGCTTTCCCCATTGTTGCTGCTACTGCTGCTCTGCTACGTGATAGAGAAAGCGAATAACGGATGCGGAATTTTTGTAGCGATTCAGTAGAAAGAGAGAAGGAGAGAGGTGAGGTGTTTTGGGAGTTGTAGAAGGTGCCCTACACAGATGTGGTAGAAATCCTTACATGGAACTACATGCACTATACCACATTATATATATATATATACACGTATATATATGTTTTGTTTTCTGCTTTGTCTCCCGCTCTTTGTAAAGTGGAATTGTGTAAGGTGGCATGCTGCTAATGCAATAGGAAGTGAATCGCCACGTGTAACTTTCTCCAATTTACCTTATCAAATACTTGACTTCTAAAGTATATTTCTGAGCTTATTGTGACGAGTAAAGGAAGTAATGTTCAGAGTGAGAGAGCGAAAGAGAACGGCGAAAGCACCACCAGCTTCCAAATGCCATTTTCAAAGGTTGTCTCTCTCTCTCTCTCTCACTCTCTCTTTCTCAAAGTCCATTCTACTCCATGTGTTACTGACGGAATCATACGAAGGATTTTAAGTTTAATAGTCGGTAATAGAAAACGTATGCTTTAAGTAGGCCTATTGACTATATATATATATATATATGTACACTATTACGAAATACTGTCTGTCCCGTGTGGTATGGTTTAGTAAGCGTAACCTCAATTCGAGTTGAGTTAGTTTTTGGCTTTTGGGTAGACTGTCTTGTCTTGTTTGGAATGTGCGTCAACGGAGTAGATTTTATGCCACACTCTACTGCATTCTTGGTCTGCTAATAGAAATCCTATAGTATGCACATATATTTCGTACTATTAGAATCGACAACTCTTGTGTTCCTTATTTCACATTACTACTAGTAGACGTAGTATTTAATAGCATTACTAGCTATACGTACTTGTTCACGTTCGCTTTATAACGAGTTTGTAGTAGTTTCTCTTTCGATTCACTTCCTCCTCCAGAGTTCGGTTTAACTTTATGCAAACACTTTCCCTTATCCGACATGCGAGAGTAATATAATGTTGGGATAAAAATAAATATAATATCGTCAAATGAGAGTAGATCAGATATGTGTGGTCGTTCAATCACACTGGATGGAATGAGCAGTGCATAATACGTGGATGTAGTGAGTAGGTATTACGTAGGTCGCATGGCTACATGATGAGATCGTTTCGTTGTCTAGCTTCGTTACTTTCACTATGCCCACTTGTGACCATATTGGCACTTTAATGTACATAGTTTGGGTGACGGCGTTAGGCTGGTCGTGTTTTTGGGCTGTGTATGCAGCCTTTTGACTATTTAGGTGGATAATATAATGTGCGACCAAAGAGACGAGGCTTGTGTCTAATAAGGTACATATAGCTTCTCTATATGTATAGTAGAGTGTGTAGGATGGGCAGGGGCAACCAGGGTAGGATTGGAGATAAGATCTTTGACTTGAGGTTATGTAATGTAATGTAAAATGTATGAGGTATAATTCCGTGTGATAACCTGTCTAGTGGATTAACTTATGTGATGTAACGTAATATAATGTAATGTTATATGAGATTGGTGGCTGGCTGTTCCCACTCGTCCCGTAATAACCCATCCTTTTCCTACCCTCCGGATCTGATTCTATTCTACATATGTTTCCGAATTGGAACATAAATCCCATATTTTATTTTATTATTGGCAATTGGAAATGCCATTTTACTGACTTTTTTGGCTTTACGTCAAAAATAAATCTCTCCCTTGTGGTCATATTTACAATGCTTGAGGCTACCAGAAATCCACGCTCAAAAAATCACTTACATTGCATATTATAGGTAAGTGACATGAGGGCTGTCGCTGAGAAAGTGTTTGCTGGCTGTACTTACCTCCTCAATAGAATTTCCAATTCAATTCGTCAGATTGTACGTATGTAGGTAGAGACTTTGATGTACTTAGTCAATGTTGACTGCTACTCCATGTAGTAAGGCTTACAATAAATCCAAATGTTACCTCTCTTGTACCTGCTGTGTTAAGTTGCAATGCTCAAATCCCTCTCTTCGTGTACTACATGCCATAAGTGAATATCTCTCTACCGTCAGAGTATCATATTTTCTGTAAAAGATTATGTTTTTGTAGTAAGCCAACCATAGCTATTTACGATTTGACAAGGCCAAAATCTACTGATTAAGAGTATGCAAAGGAATTTATTCGCTCGCATTCGAACAGATGACGCGATGAATTATCGTATTGCATGAAATATTGTATTTTCCCCAGTTCGTAGTTGTGTGTACAAGCACAGTCCTTTGTAAATACAAAGCCACATTTTCTCTATATAAGTATATGTATCTACGTCATATAGTTTGCAATGCAAAATACCCCACAAGTCATCACTCAATTCCACTTAAGTTCAGTCATATGAGGAATAGAATGAGCTTACACCATATAATAAACAACCGTATAGAATAGTACCTACTTTTACCAAATCCTTGATTTAGTATTATAATTTCTTGCAAACATTAGTATGTACAGTTGGTTTCAATATAAAAATAAATATACCCGAGCTGCATGGTCATGCATTTCTTTAGTAGCAGTACAATGCATGTACATAATATGTGTTGGTAATGCAGTGTGTGTCTGTGCAAAAAGGTAGCCATACTACAAATACAACAGTCACCTTTAGAATTCATGAATTCAGTACAAGACATTTATGATTTTTAGTACAGGTAATATTAGTTCGTTCTTTCGTTCCCTGTACTGGGGGAATGAAATAAATTCTCTCATATTGTGTTGAACGGAAGAATGAACTAGTTAACGTTTTTGCCATTGATATTTGTGTATGGATTCTATGTGTGTGCATAATTGTAATCAGATGGATACTACCCACGTTGTGGTTATCCAGTGTAAACCTTTTAGCCTTGTTGCCTACCTTTATATAATCGTCCATACCATCCAAACTCAAACCTTATAGATGAAATTGACAATTTCGTGGATTAATAGTAAAAAATGATACTGCACTTTGTATAAACTGACATGAGCCTTCAACCGAAACCAATTACTTACTAAATAATGTCTCGTTCAAGATGTTTGTACATACATATTAACGCAAGAATGGAAACAATACAATTACAATACCATGCTACAGATAACAATAAGTTCTTACGCAAAGGAAAACAGACATTCTACGATAATTAATTATTCACAGAACCACTACTTTGAATCAATTACAAATACCTTTGGTAGCTATAGATAAATATAAGTACCATGTACTGGGTACAGTACTGAAATGAAAATCCAAAATTGCAAAGACATTACGCATTTTTCAAAGGAATCGTAGTGAAAATAGAATCCTCACATAATAAGTCTCGCATCCTCTACAATTACGATCGTATAGAAGATACAAGTTTGTAAGGACCTGTTCTTATATATTAACGTCAATAAGTAAGATTTTATGCAATTAACTGTACAATCTTGATATATGGCTGTAGGTAGGTAAGCGAACGTGAAGAAATACCCACAAAGTGACCCCCTTATTACTCACACTATATAGTCTACAATATTAGATCACATGGTAGAAGGAACGTAAGTAATACTAATAAGTACTGACTTATTATTATTAAAGGTAGGAGCGCTAATTAGGCAAATCAAGAAGGAACACACATCATCGCTAATGGTTTGTGGTAAACAACAAATACAGGCAAAGAAAGGCAATTAATGGAAATTGTGCTCACTTGGGCACAATGTTAAAGGAAAACACTCTCGAAAAGTACCTTCCATCTACAGACAATGGCATGACAAACCCAAGAGCATAATATAATGTATTAGAAGTCCATGTTTTACTGATTGGTAGGGGATCGATTCTATTCTAGCAATAATTAATGTGCAATCATTTCGCAATCATTGTAAATACAATTTAAATTGTTTTGCGAATTTAACTGTAATTTCGAAATATTTGTTGCTGTCACTGCGATTTTGTGAAAGACATGCTTTCATCATCTCCCACGATGCACACGGTTTTTGTGACCTGGCAAACCACAGACGTTGTGATGTGACCAAAGTGACATGACATGACATGCGGTGTCTACTACCTACAAATAATGTACAGTAAGCGTACCTATACATGACTCAATTGTAGTACCTTATACGTTTCTCCGCTAATTAGTAGCAATACTTCTTCACTAGCATTCACAATGACACAACGCCACTGTCATGTCAATCGAATTATGACTTGTAATGTCAACGGTAATGATACAAATGATACAGGAGTTGTATTTATTATGTTGTTGTTTGTCGTAATGCTCTTCACTCAAGAGTCTTGAGTCTTAACCGCTTAAAAAACACCACGTATACATATATAGGTATATATATATATGTACAGTGCGAATATTATTGATTGAAATTTCAAAGAGTGTACTAGCATAAATGCAACTATAAATAGATCGGCTTTATTGTGAAATGTAATAGATTATAAAGTGAAAAAAGAGTTTAGATGTTTACTGTGTCATACATAATGTGTACATATATGAGAAAATACTTTTAGAGAGTCGATTAGGTAAACTCTAATTGTTGGTATTGACATTAAACGTGGCGATTGGAGCGAGACGATAAAAACTGCGAAACAAATGAAATAATAATTGTCTATAATATGATTATATAAATAAAATATGACTATGTAATAAAATATTACCCATCACATATATTTTCCAGGAAAGTCTATTTTGATGAACTTACAATTACTGTACGTGTATTGCACTTGATTGTGCGATTGTACGATCTAGGAAAATGTTATACTTGTAACGATACAATTAGCATGTATTTGAATAATGATGATACAATATAATAATGATAACGAAATAATCGTAAGAATCTCGAGATATATAGAGTACTACTATGACATCAACACCATCACAAATTAATAAACTCTTTGAACAATCCATTTCTTTCCTTTGAATTTTTCTTTTTAATATTGTACGTAATTAGATATTTTAATTGACCTGCCAGCACCCAGAGTCATTTTCATTCCATAACAATATTTTATAATCATTTACACATTTACTTCAGTAACTGCAATTTTTCGCCTACAATATTTATTACAATGTTGGTCAGCTTGTGAGCGAAAATGTTTAAATGCAGATTCTCTTTAATTTACTGTACGGAATATTTCTTTCTTGTAGAAATTTCTTTCTGAATTTCATGCTAATGCATTGCAGTCTCTGTAATTTGCCTTATCGGAAATGTTAGTCTTAACTCACTAAAACACACGACACTCAATAAGCGCCTTTTAGAAGTTCTCTGAACAACTGAAATAAGTTGTTCAACAAAATTATTTGAACACAAATGCCTTGTCTACAATTTCTATATGGCCAGGTTTATTTGAAAGCATTTATTGGCATCACAATTATACATAAATTGGCACGCATTAAACACATATACATAATAGAGCTATTAATTAGAAAATGTGTGAGCACTTAAATTGCTGTACTGTACACTATGTTAGTCCGTTGAGAAAACTTGAAGAGAAAGCAATTTCATTTCAGGGTGAAAGCACTGTAAGACATTTGTAGACAAAAAAAACACATTTCTTCATTACAACGACGCAGAAATGTGAATGGAAGAGCGTAGTAGTCAAAGTTCTAGATTAGTATGCAAAGCATGCTGTGTTGTGTTGAGACTTCAAGTGTAAAAAGATGTAGAATGTATGCAAATACTATATATAAATATATATTTAGTGTAAGGGTAGCTAAGGACCAGTAAAAGACTCGTCAGTCATCGTGTATCAGAGCAATATGTTCCGAATCCAGGCCTAAAAGCACGTCATCTACACCACAGAGCAGACACAGAGAACACTTACCGACACGAACTATTTAGTATTAGATTATCACTAGAAAAGGATAATAGTCGTAGCCACCACACAAACCCAACAAGATAAATATTGTTTACAAAAAATGATTACTTCAGTGCTACATTCAAACTGCACTGAGTAATTTTGTACTTGAACAGAAAAGATCTACTATCCTTACTAATTAATACGAAATGAGTTCTGAAAATAACTCTCAACCGAAATACAGTTGTAGACAATTATCTTTCCAATACCACGTACGTGTAGACGGTTATAACAGTGATACTCCACCCCGGGGTAATGCATACCGTTACCTTTCCACTAGAATACAATTAAATACAGAACAACCGACTGGCTTATGAGTTATCGGGTTAATTAGGTTCTGCTGTAACACAAGAAATGTTATAAAGCACTAATTGCTGCTTCTATGTTATTTTCATGACATTCTTCTTCTACAGCCAATTATTCTGCAGGAAGACACTTGAAGCGTGCTCGGGTCTGGATCGAATAAATCTTCTAGGTGCTGTGTGTTCCTTCGATTTCATTGTTAGCCCCCCCTGTATGTGTAGCGAGTAGCGAGTCGAGTAGTTCATTAGTACAGTACAGTGTGTGTAGTGGCCACCTACACGAATACAAATAAAGCTGTATAACGTAGTATACTAGTGAATCCAAGGTACGTCTTGTACATATATTAATTAGGAACATGATGACACACACACACACACACACACACACGCACGTGCACAACAAATACAGGAGGAGATAAGACAGTACTTACAAAAACTCTTCGCAGAGTCAACCCGTACTGGCTGCATTATAAAATAGAGGTAAAAATCTAAAACCGTTACATGTCGTCTCACTTGATGTAATACACGATAATAAGTTTGAAGGGAACTGAAATGCCATTAGTGCGTACTCACGCGAATATATTCATAAGAGTCATTCTACATATCATAACCAAAACGCATTACGAAGATGATGACGAATAATTGTGTAATTAAGCCTACTATGAATATATGATACTTAAGGCATATACTATAAAATACTAGCTATAAGTTAAAGTAAGACTACAACATTGAAAAATTCTTTTGTAATTCCATGTTATACTACTAAATACTATCATTTGTCAGAATATTCCATCATTATCATGCTACTGTGTTGTCTAACATCTATATTATGTAATAATGATGTGTAACTATACATATATTCAAAGTAAATGTTACACCTATTTACCAATTTCATCTGTTGTTCTTACTCATCTTCTTCAGCATCGTTTTTCATATTACTCCCCCGTTCTACTTTGTAAACCATGCGGATGATATCTTCAAAATAAATTTTTTTCAACTTAGTACAATGGGGAGGAACTAAGGGAAGGAATTTCTCTTCTACTTTCTTTTGCCCTTTCTACATTTCCACGTATTTATAATGTTAGTACGCCGAGAACTCCAACACGGGTAAGTACTTCAAACTTTTCCATTATTTCATTTTGAGTAATTCATTTGGTATATTTAATTTAAGGTTTGTGGTGAGTTAAGTTAGAATAGTGAATCCATTGGGCCATATTAAAAAATAATGTTCTCTACTTACAGAATCTTACATAAACGTTTTTTCAGCTGTTCCACACGATTCATATTGAAATTTTATCCTCAGAGTTTCCTATTACATGAGAGATGAGAACGATCCTGCATTACACGTACAACCTAGGAAGTCGATTTAAGAGCTTTTTGGCAAGATGTATGGGTGCTCAGCTCAAATGGCGATAAATAATATAGATTTAATAACAGCTTTCACACTACATTAAGTATTGGAAAGAGTGATTCGTACAACAGGTACTTCAATATTCGACGTACGCACACACTTATTGTGTGAAGAGGAACGATCATTGCAAGTGCTTGGCTGAACTTGGCTCCACACTACGAAGGTCTGCGGGGGTCCCCAAATCTTAATTGGATCGTCAGCTCTTGCGAAGTTCTATAAGGTTTTAGTACGTTCAATACCTTATAGAAGTATGTTACGTGATTGACTAAATTCTGTTTTAATGTTGTCATCAAATCCAGCTCTGTTCTACATAAAACGGTAGGTCTAATAATGCTTTTAATCCAATGAATAATTCATGTGGGGTGAAATTTGATATTTTACAAATAATAAAGGCGGCACAGATCCTTCAACAAAAAACCTCAACGATGTATGTATGCAAACATTTACAAACGGTAATGCTTAGTTTTGATGGTGTAGAAGGCTGCAACACATTTATGTTAAGATATACGTGCATTATTAACTGCTTTTTTATAGCTCTACAATTGGCAATTACCCTTTCTCTCAACTGATTTCAAAGTTTCAGCAACGGCTGCAAATATGTGACAAATGAAGAAATAGAACTTACTCAGGCCATTTTGTAATTGGATGTAGTATCAATCCAGAAGCCAACTCTCTCTGGAGTTATGACATTGTTTACAAATATAGCACAGAGCAGCAGACGTTACATTAATTTTCCAAGGCTTTCCCCTATAATAACAATGAGTTTTTGACAGTCGTTTTTCCTCCAGTATCACATTGCACGACTTCTACACAGAGCAAATGTTTTCTTGTAATGAAAATAACTTTTATTTATTGGTATTCTGGACTTTAGTTAGATTAGAAGGAAATAGAAGCTGTCCTGATGCAGCATAACCAGTAAATATATGCATAGAGCAGCTGTATTTTTAGCTTGAGATTTTCCTCTTTTTCCCTCCATAAATGTAGAGAATTCAAGTCAGTGGACCGTTCCAAATTTAACCTAACCTTTCCTACATTCTTCTATATTAAGCTACGAAACAGCATTCAAATAAACATAAAGCAAACTGGAGAGAGAGAGAGAGAAAGCATGGAATACACGAGGCCATAAATATACATGTCCCTTCTTTACATTAGTCTACTGACTTGTCTTTTGTTGGCATTGGCGTCGGTTTAATGTCAACCATGGTGCAACAAACAGTACCACAGTGTTTGATCTAGAAAAAAGTCCTCGGGCCAGTCAGAGTGTGCTGTTATATTTCTTCGAACAGAGAAAGTCAAATGTGGGACTCAAAAGCTGTTTGCCACACGCGTCGAACAACGTCTAATACTTTCATAAAGCGACGACGCCCGCCCCTCATAAATTATGTAAACAGAATTCTAAATCTAAAACAAAGTAATTAGTCAGCGGAACATTACGAAGTAAGGGAAAAAGGTTAATTCCAGCCCGTTATCATATGAAAAGGAACAAACAGTGCATTAAACACTCGGGCGGGTTTTTGGCCGCTGACTGCGAGAGAAAATGTTGGCTGCTCCACATAGTAAAATGTCTAAATTTAGCCCAGACTGCCTACTTTTTCGCAATCGGCTTTTGCCGTAAGTCGCGTCCAGACTACTCACACAGCCCAAGGAAAACAGAGGAAACTATATACTTACATATAAGTAAGTAGCAATAGTACGGTCGGCATCTGACAGAGAGAGAGAGAGGGAGAAAGAAGAAGATGAGAAAGCTGAGAGAGTCGTAGGAGAAAGCCTAAGAGGGTCGTCGTGTACACTAAAACGGCTCTCACATTCGAAGAGCATTGGGCAGGACACTTTGATTTGTGTCAAGAGTTTTATTGATCACCACATTTTCAGTTTTACTATCACTGCATTTGGTTTTTGGATCTGTTTCTTGGCAAACCATATAAAAACTATATATGGAATATTCTGTACATATTATAGTGTATTACGACCATTAAGTACCTTACTGCTAACTATCCCCAATACATATCTTCTGTACTGTATTCTGTACATAACGTACACTAATATAAGTACATAGTCTGCAGATGCGTAACTTTCTCCTCGACTGCTCACTTAACTGCGTCTCGTCGTCTACTCAGACTTACTACTCCGCAACGTCCTGACTCTCTCGTGGTTTGTTGGTGCTATATATTCTAGTCGGAAGCTTTCTCAAGAAAATAATTGTATCACATACTGAAATCCGGAATCCAATGCAGTCCAATATACAATACACAACGCTTTATTGTCAGGACCACTAATGCGGACTGAAGAAACTAAGTACATTCAGTGAGGAACATCCCAGCCATTGCCTACTACGCTTCCCGCACAAAAAACGTTGCTCGAGCTCAGTATGTATAGTATGTAGCTCGGGAAACGTTCATTCGTGATCCAGCAGTATAATAGACATGGCCACTGTATATTGTATGCTTTAGGGAAATTTTATACATTTTCTACACTGCACTATACATAGTTGGAAAAAGTGCAATGAGTGCTACAGCTCTTACAGATGCACAATGTATGTATAAAGTAGCACTAGTTTGTCTAAGCGAAGATATAATTGGTAGAGCAGTCCTCTTGGGCTAATCTAAAAATACACGGAAAGATCCACTAAGCCTTTCTTTATGCTTCGCGACCAATTACAACTTGATCTTTATCGCCAGGCCTGTCTCCTCTGCAATGCCTTCGTCTTAATCTCCTCACTGTGCAACCAACTTCTTTCATCTGCTTCAGAAACACATTAAAACTAGAGTGGAATGCAAGACGATGAATGAACCTCGCACAATCAGCTCTCATCGTGAGTAAGACCGCACTGCTGCTAGTAGTATAATCTCAAATTGGACTCACAATTGTCAGTGCCTACTTAAGGAATGGTGAGTGCTTTTTGTGAAAGGAAAAAACCACCTTATTTCCTAAAGTACCAGCATAGAAAAACAAACTACTACTTACTGCACGCACAAGGTGAAAGCCATACATTGAAACGACTTTTCCAAATATATAAATAGATTACTACTTACTACAAACAAAATACTACATATAGCAATTATGGAACTATTTTACTTAAATGCTACTTAGTTGACAGAAAATAAATTCCAATTCACTTTTTTTCCAAACTTTAGATTGACTTTAGAAGAGGAATGGATTTTTTTTCTTGCTTGCGCACTACAAGGATATGTACTATTTCTGTGTAACTGACCAACAACATGGTGAAAGTGAATAATCCGAGATAAGCGAACAACAAAGTTGGTCCTCTACAACAGAGCCACTGTGCAGAGTGCAGATAGTAAGAAAGTTGACTGTCTCTAATTTGCCCCTGTGAAAGTCCTGCTGCTTCAGTTACAAGTAACATGCGGAGTGGTCGTCTCAGATCTATAGAAAGAGAGAGTCGCCAACGAAGGGAATCTCATGTGTATACGAACAACAGTGAACATGGGGGGAAAGAGATCCATCTTTTCTCCATGTCTACTCATTGGTAGACAAGAAAAGTTTATTTTCTCTCAAAGGACGAGAGACCGGAAACTCTTAGGGGAAAACTGACCCTAAGGAATGAAAAAATTGTATTTGTACGAATGAGACGTCAGCTCTGGTCGATCACGTCAATTGACGACCCAGCTCGCCAGAGGTGCAGTCGAGCAACACCCGGAGAAATTCATCAACCTTTTTTACACTGCTCAACAAGGCGGCTCCCCATCTTTTGACCGTAGCCATGAGAGCTTATATATTATGGCCAGTCCCGGTCAATGTGCTACATGCAAAGATAGCATCCTATAATACTCATGTGAACACTTGGAAAATTATACTTTCTGGCGTTTTAGTACGACGTACGGATATAGTTGGATGATTTAGACTTTTAGAGTATTTTATATGGTTGCGAACTTATGTTTTTGCTTTTGGAAGTCGGCGAGTTGATAAGAATGATTAGTCTATCTGTCAGTGTATAAATGTATATAGAAAGTAAAATCATCCTATTTCATTTTGCGGACCGCACATTCATTCCCGACATTTGCCTCTAATTTCACAGAGAGGGAGGAAAAACCGAGGCAATCGAAATGCAGAAGAATTAACTGTGTCTGTCTAACATGAGGATTGGATTACTTTCGCCATTTCGCCCTCGATTGACAGGGCTTGGCACAGAGTATTCCCTTCGTATCCCCCACCTTGTAAGTACGGTTAGATATTAGTAATAAATGCCTGCCTTTCGACAAGTCCTCACTTTCTACCAATGTTGTGTGGATATAAAGTGAATCACATGAATCTTCATGAGAGACAATACAAAACAGGGTTAGTCCAAGATATGACCATAGAATCCTTCTACCCTGCACCAAAAATGAAAGACCAAGTAAATAATGGTTCTATGACAAGTGGTAGGTGGCCAACTGGTAGGGGGACTACCGGTAGGCAGCAAATACGTAGGTAAACCAACTTGTAGGCAGTGACAAGTCGTAGGTAGCATTATTTTAGTTTATCTAATGCAAATGTAACACATAATGATAAAAATGTGCTACCTACGACTTGTCACCGCCTACAAATTTG
>JABASC010001674.1:0-21675 GCA_019776185.1 Plutomurus gul | reverse complement strand
AAACAAACTTTATTTTCTAATGAATGGCCTTTTAAAGTTTTCCCTATCAGGCACAATGGTTCACAAATGCATACTCTATAGTTGTTAGCAGGTTCTTTTTCATTAATTAATTGTAGCCTCGTGCGCTCAAAGCATTATAATCATAGTTTAAATTACTTTGTTTGAAACACTAAAAATTAGTTCACGTTCGTAGAACATTATTTTCAATTTTGTGAGAAAGATACCCGCCCGCCATCAGCAAGTTCTTGTGCGTTGAAGTCTTCAATAAGGGATCGCTCATAACTACGTAATACAAAGGGGGGGTCTACGATTAGTCCCGTGTCTATGTTAAAGGTATGCGCTACTTACTCATTATGGGAGAAGGGTGATCGTTCAAAAAACCGCATTTTGTACAACATAGCTTATGAACACTCCCTAAATGATTTATCATTAAGAATTATTTAAATTCCCACACATTATTCACATACTTTGCTTTTTCTCTGTGCATTTACTCTCCAGGGAATTTCCTCACAGCGTATTTACATTGGATCTTGCACAGAGAATGTGTGCTCTCTAGTTTCTGCAATTGGATTTTTCCTTTGCGAAGACTTCGTTTACAAACATTTGGGATCAACTTTTAGAATTGTGTGCATTTTCTATTTGTTCAAAGTTTATGATGAACAATGACCGAGGAAGAGGAGAATGAGCAACGACTGCGATTCTTCTAAACGGAAACGGAGCGCATAGATGCACGTCCACCGATCACCAGTGCTCTGTGGACAGGTGGTCGGTGGATAGAAAATTGTTGGTGGTCGGTGGATTGGTGGGCGAGGAAAAAGGTTTGATCGGTGGACAAAGGCTGTGTATGTGGTCGGTGGATCGGTGGTCGGTTGACCAGTCAAATGCGCATCTATTTGTGAGCGTGCACTGCGCTTCCACGATCCACATCTCTGTCTCTGCCGTGTGGTTCGCGGTCTGTGTACCGTGCGTGTACTTGTCTCCAGAAGTTCAGTTGCAAAACCGACTGCCAACTGAGAGGAAGCGAATGCCAGACAAAAGTTCCTGTGAAAACTGTGTGACTATGATCCTGCTGAACGGTAAAGAGAAAAGGTGCACGCTCCTGCTGATCTCAAGTCAGAGACACGGATCACTCCCAACCGACAACATCTCACGCTCAAAGTACTCTATACAATGCTCCCATCACACCGTCAACTATTAACAAAAGTCCCCCAGCATTTCTGATATAATTTTTTGACAAGCTAATTGTGAGGGGACAGTGACAGTAAATTGGTGCAGACACACCAGTAATCTTTGTGAATGTGCTTATTTATAAAACGGACATTTCTTTGAGCAGGCCATTTAATTATTCTTTATATTTTCGTGCAAAGGCCGAATGCCGTCTTTGTGCAACAAGCAATAATTCATCTAAAAACCCCAAGGTGTGCTTAATAAGAGAATAAGGAATCTGGAAGATGCATTAGATTGGCACGAGCAGGAAATTAACCGAGACAAAAGGACCACAGACCGTAAGTACAACAGAACATAATGATAATAATAAATAAACTGTTGTATTTAGATTGGATAAGTATTCAATTGACAAGTGGTGAAAATGAAAATGACAAAAATGACAATTTGCGTGTAAATTAAAAATTGGTGCATTTTTTGAGGCAATTTAAAAACCCGTCATTTTAAGTCATCTTTGTCATTTATGTCAATTTGGACACTGTCCAAAAATGTGAATTGGTGAGTGGTGATATTTATTCAACTTTGTGTGTCTGCACTGAAATAATAGCAGTGGCTGCTGTAAAAACATTTTTTCTGTCTGGTCTGCGTTTGTGGTGAAGCGGTGCGAAATAAAACTTTCCCAATTTGAATCTATTTAGTGTATGCATGCATTAGCTTTAATTCTCTTTGTTCCAATTTCCTCTGTTCATTAGTTTCTACGGTTGCAATAGAATTCATGAAGAATAAAGATTGTGAAGAATAGAGGACGAGAGAATTGTTTGTGGATCGGAATGCAGAGTGTGGGCGATGTGTAACTAAAACTTTCTCCCTTACAGACACATTGCACACTGGATACATTTCACGATTCACTTCTGTAAATATAAAAAGTTTTTTTTATTGACAATTGAATTGAGAATGGAATAAAAAGAGATTTCATTCCAGTGCTCCAGGAATATCTCGTTATCTCTTGCTAAGTAATTCAACCTTGTCACGGGATGACTATCTGGGGGAAATTGAGAGCGATCTATCGTATCAGGTGCTCTAAAGGTTGCTCCCAATATTTTTTTTGTCACCACACTCACTTTACTCTCTCACAAATGCCTGCACACACACAATAAAGTAATAAAAAATGTTAAAATTGGAATTCTCGAGTGCTGAGTGGGAAAATATCAAGTGTCTTAAATCAGTTTCCTATTACATTGGTGCAATCATGTAAACTTTGACTTAAAAAAATTTCTTGAAATGGAATATCATATAATTAAATACACTTTCAAAGCTATACAGTCCTAAGTCAATAATTGCTGTTCTTCTATTATAAAGTGTATTCGAAAGTAGGCGGGAGGAGGAACCCACAAAACATAATGACTCCATATTCAAGGATACACTTTAATAATGCACACCTATTTGATCCCGTCTGTTCAAAGAGTTTAAAGTGGGAAAATGAAATCCGGAAATTCCCATTGGGAAAATGGGAGAAAGCAATGATAAGAGGGAAAATGGAAATGTTAGTGGGCACTCTGAATTTTTGCCACTGGGAAAAAGAGAAAGAGAGAAAGTGACAAATTTCACTGAAAACGTATTTTGGAATTCCCACTTTTCCCCATCCGAGTGGGAAAATTTTAAACCCTGATAATTCATACTTCAAATATTATAAATGAAGTAATTAATGCTAAATAGTGCGAGAAGGTATGGATGGTTGCGTAACCATATTTTGAGGTTTCATTCGTGAAAGTGGTTGTTGGTTCATTTACTGGTGGTTATTTCGTAATGATGTGCTGATTGTGCTGTATGTACAAAGTAAGGTTTCACTTGCATGAGTGATCTCTAGCCGATGTGTACACTGTCATTGTCTATCAGGGGCGTGTCCAGCCAATGGACTCATCCCCCCCCCCCTGCAAATAAAAAAACCAGGAAGAATGGGAAAGGAGATGCGGGGTGTAGCTAATTAAACATAGGAAAGATGGAGTGACCCCCCACCAAATACCTTTTCTGGCTACGCTCCTGTTGTCTAAGGTCGTTTACTATTGTAGAAAGTAATTCAGTTGTGTAACTCTTCCATCTAATAACTACGTGACACGGATGCATTACAATATATGTAAATAGATACGTAAACGTTGATAGTGCGAGCAGGTAGACTTTCAGAAGTTGCTTCGAGTGTTCTGTACAGACACGATACAACTTTGCAAACAAATTCAAAAGCACCAGCTTTCAAAGAGCCTATTTACTTCAGACCACTTACTTTCGGACATTGTGTGTATTCCGTGAATTCTCTACTTACAAGGCTTTCACTTTGCTTTTCACGATGAGCCATGGTCTTACGTCCTATTCATCCCATTCATCCCATTCACACCAGTGGCGTAACTAGAACGGAAGTTTGGGAGGGACACTGCCAAACCCCTTAACTTCAAATTTTAAGATAGCTCCTCCTTTCATATCCCTACTATGCTAATTTATAAATTGGGGGCCACGTGTCCCCGTGGATCCCTTATAAATACGCCCCTCATTCAGATGCATATTCTCTCTTTCTTATGATTACAATTACCGGTCTTAAATTCAAAATCGCTTGGTTTCACTTTTAGGGGAAGAATGGAATCGTTGGCGAGGCCACAGCCGCCAACTTTCTGATTGATCGATGATTCCATTATGTATTTCTATTATTTATTCAAGATCCTGTTGCTCCAATTTAATCGCCATGTGAAGGTATAGACAAATGCTGAAAGCGATACTCAGCATTGTTAGTGTGCTCGCGAAAAAAATCTCTCGCTTGCTTCCCAAACCAATCCATTTAACTGTCATGTAGAAGTAACCAAGAATCATGTTTCAAATAGAGCAAACTTTTTGTCATGAATAGCAATTACAATTTAAAAGTATGTCCGCAGTAGTAAAAAAGAAAAAAAAACTCAAGCCTTCTTTTCTTAACAGAATTCTGTAAATAATTAAATCTCCTTTAATTTTTTTTAAATTATGTAGAAGACGAATGATCGCAACTCCATTTCAACCAGGGAACAAAAAAGCATTACTCTGTACCTATATTTTTACTTTTTATTGCTTCTTAAAGGATTTTTTCCTAACATAAGTACAAGCGTAAGTTTTTCTTAAAAACCGAAAAGGTACATTTAAAAAAAATTCACCTGATTTCAAGGAAGTCGAATGTTAAACCAATAGGAAACTATTTGCGTTTAATATTGTATAGAGTTGAAAATTATAATTACAATGTATGTTGGTCTATGCTTGAAATTGTTTGCGAATTAAGTCCAGATTAAGAAAAATTAAGTTACGATTCCTTTCCAAATTATTATTGCCTTTTCTGCAAGATTATAATATTGTAGCACTTAAACTCGCATCGGTTATTCCTGCCAAGGTGAAAATACCAATTTTCCCATGTCAAAAAAACATTGGGAGAATGGAAAATCCTAGTGTAGAAATTGAATTTCACTTTTCCAATTTTCTGTAATTTTCCCATTATTTTCCAGTGGTAAGGCAAATCATAGATGGAATGCATAAAATTTGAAATATTGATTTGTGTACCTTCTCCCTGCTCTTGAATATCAGCTTGTTTTAAAATGCATGTTTTTTGTTGGAAATTCATGTTTCATGCAAATTATACAATGGATCAAAAATTAAGTCGATTCAGTATAAAATCGCTTCACTAAAGCTATTTTTATCCATTCAATGTATACAACGGTGTGCTCTGTGGGCCATGTGTAGGGTTTCGGGTGTGATTTTCGCGGTGGGATTAATTACTGTGATCAAATATTTGTAAACGTTTGATCACAGAGACGCTTGGTATAATTAATGTGGTTTACACATTATAAGGGATAGGGACTGCCTATTAATCCCATCACATTTAATCACAAATCACAGTATTTAATCCTACTGTGATAGGATTTTAGCCGAAATGTGGGATTTACGAAACACTGGTGGTGTGTACAGAAGTTATAGCTTTAGATTTTTGGGAATAAGTAAGGATGAGAATATCATTTGAAAGCAGTTTGTCACTAGAAACCTATAAAAGGACAGAAAAGATTCCTAGAATTCGAATTGAAAATTGAAATGTAAAACTTTTTTCATTAAATGCACCCAATCAACATTCTAAAGGTTTATTAATTTATTCAGAAGTGTTTCTTACTTCTCCGTTGCAAAAAGTAAAAGTTTCGCATTACTTGAATGGAGAAAGCATCAGAGAAACAATGAGTGCATGGCGGGAAACGTGAGACGCTGTAATTTAAAAAATTTGACTCGATCTCGTCTGAACGATTTCCCCAGAAACCAATTGAATTACAATGTACTCACAAATTGCACTGACAATCTATTATGTAATAACATTTTCTGCGGATTCACTACGCTAAAAAGGTGAACGACCGAATAATTTCTGAAATAACAAATCGGCTGATTTTTACGATCCACGTCGACAAACCTATCAATTGTCAGTCTACCAAGACCGATTTGCCCCTAGTGACCGTGGAATTGATTTCCAACCATTTCTGAAATTCAATTGGATCTGTGGACATAACAGACGGCCTCCGGACATTTTCATTGTCACCATATACGCTTATACCATACGCTTAATGGAAACAACTGTAGGCATTAAATACAGTGGCAGTGGCCATTATCAATAAATTGGTCCTAGAATGCGAAAGGCCAGCACAAAGGGTGAAGAAAATAAAAAGTCTCAGTATCGAATTTCTGGTTGTAAAGTTCTGTGTTACAGGGGAGTATCCAGCCTAAGGGCCCGTCCGCTCCCCCTGATAAAAAAACTTAAAACGGAAAGAGGTACTGGGTGTGGCTAAATTAACATATAGAGTGGATAGAGTGGTCCCCCCAGCCCCCACCAAACACTTTTTGTGCATACGCTCCTGCTGTCTTACACTGGTTTTAAGTGTAGTAAGATCAGTGGCGTAACTATAATCCAAACACCGGGAGCACGGGGGCCGTGAGGACTCTTTGTAGATTTTGTTTCTTCTAATTTACATCTGTTCAAATTAAAAGTGACGGAACTGGGGCCCCTGTCAACCCCAGCACGCCCCATTGGTTCCGCCACTGAATAAGCTGAAGGAGACTGGAAAAACCATAATAAAATGTGTAGTATTTTCGAGCATTTTGCATACCGTTTCAATTGGTGAACAAAACCAAACTCCATTAAAGATCAAACGTCTGTCTGTCTTTTATGGTGAAAGTAGATCAATGTAGTGGGATATTCTTTGTGAGTGCATTTCGAGCTGCTGCCATTGTAGATCCGTGGAGATGGAACAGAAGCAGTAAAATAAAGCAGACAAATGTATTCTGAACAGTATATTTATTATTTCTTTTCCCTTTCCCAATGCCAGCAATGCGAACTGTGAATGACACCACGGGGGACGTATATTCACATCCGGCATCCGATATTTCCTAAACTCACTCTCAGACACTAAACAAATGTCCTGATATACATTCAATTTTAATTCGAGTGTTTCCTTCCAACGGCTGGCGGTAGAAATTAAATACCACCCTGATCAAATGGACAGTGTAAATATCAGAGTGAACTGTGGTCGAAATTACCGGAATTGTGTGTGTGTGGGTCATACGGGTAATCAAAGTTTACCAATGTACATAACCAACAAATTTACAAAGTCTTTCCCCTATAATTTATTCCAATTTGTCCAATATTCCCATTTAGAATGGGGAAATTTCCAAAATGGTGGAATTACGTAAATGTGCAGTTGATGTGCGACTGATTGCAAAATACAGACTGAGTAATCATCTGTATTACCACACATACTACCTCTCCTATCTCCCTTGTGAATCCGCTACTGCTCACTACAACAGATCCCCTGAAAGAGTAATAGGGAGTGGTATGTCGTTGGTTTTTAATGCCACGATGATAATATTATTGGTAAGGTACTGTGTTCAATTATAGTTAGTATTAAGACTAATTGGTTTCAGCAGTCGTCAGTTGTTGCAATGATGAATAATTGAATTTTGCAGGCAAGTGAGAGCACTCGACCTCCTATCACCTGTTCAACAGCATCTCTCTATCTCTCTCTGCCGCATCCTTCGAGTGATCTGCAAACACTTGTAGAACTGACTGAGTGGTAACGCATTCCGATCCATATTAGCCACTTGAGAAGATCATGAAAGTGGAGCTGCTGCCTACCCTTCTCAGCATTTCAACGTGAGTAAATCTCCGCCTGTACTGTAGTCAGGGTTTCGGGTGTGATTATCACAGTGGGATTAATTACTGTGATTTAATGTTTTTAAACGTTTGATCGTAGAAACCTTTAATGTGACAAATGTGATCTATATGTTATAAGGGATAGTGACTACCAATTAATCACAAAACACATTTAATCACAAATCACAGTATTTAATCCCACTCTGATGGTATTTTAGCTGGAAAATGGGAATTGCGAAACCCTGACTGTAATCGGTGTGTCGTGTGCGGGATATACATGGATATAAGTACATAGGAGGAGACTCTGTTCCATTAGGACGGGAAAGAACAATTGATTGTGACTGATGAAAGGTAATTAAGTAAGAATTCAGTGCATCAACCTTGCACGTTCCTATCAGCGGCTGTGTGTTCGCGTGGGACTCTGTGAATAAGAACGGTGCAGCAGCTAAAGGAACGGTGATCCGCTCTCCGGAGACTTTATTTGTAAAGAGACTGCTCTACTTTCCTGCTGCTCCGTCTACCACGTGAATAACACACCGAAACACAGAAATCTGAATAAATTCACTGACTGAAATCGGATTCACGTCCTCAATACCAGGGTTGCGCTATGGTATTTACCACACGGTAAAAACCACTGGTAAAAACGTTGTCATTTAGTGGTTTTTACCACTTTTAGTGGTAAAGACTATGATTGTACACCATTTCCTCATAATGACGTTAGTGTAGCGTCTGTTAGGTACAGTTTTTACCACTTACCACTGTTAAAAATGGCAATTTAGTGGTTTTTAACACTTTTAGTGGTAAAAACTATGTTTACATAATTTTCCATAGCGGGTTTACCTGTATTAGGTACAGTTTGTACCACGCTGGTAAAAACCTGTGGTGTTTACCATTTTTACCAGTGGTGCGTTAAAATCACAAAAAATCGGTAAAAAGCCCAACCCTGTTCAATGCAATAAACCTTCAACAATCGGGGTAATATACGTCCAAAGGATTCAGACACAATAATCTGCAGTGACTGTGAGCAGTGTAAGTGAGTGAAAGTGGGGAGAGTGTGCACAGAGACAGTGACTTTGCAGTCAGAGTGCAGACCTTCGTGTTTCCTGAGTGTGGCGTCCGAGGACGAGAGAACAACAACAAGTCCCGACATTTCCCTCAGATTTACCAGTTGGTTTCTGGTCCTAGCCCAGTGTCTCCACGATGTCTTTCAGCGGGTAAGCACCATTCATTCTTTGCACATTTTATCTTTAAGCCGTTGAATAAGTTGTTAGCACGTCTTACAGCTAATCTTAAGAAGTGGCACGTAAAACGCCAGCGGAACTACATCGATCTCCTGGTTAGCTGGAACGTCTGTTTCCCTCAATGCACCAACAAACAAGAAACCTTTGGAAATGAAAACTCGCCTTCTTTCACTACTCTTTTATATTTACCAACAGCTGGTCCTCCTTCCTCCTTCTCACATTCATTTGAAATGTTTGGATTTTTTTTATCTATAGACAAGCTATTTAACCAGTGAATCGGTTTGTTGGCAGTTCATTTACCGTTTTATGGCGCTCTTCATTATATTAATTTATGTCGTATTCAGAAATGCCCTTGGAGTTTAAATAGGGAACATATGTGAGATAGGGCCAGGGGCGTGGGTCGAACTATTACATTACCATGGGAAGGATATGCCCCCTCTGGATAAGTCACCGCCACTGGATTAAAGTGGGGCAAGATTAGACCGTGTGACCACCGTGAATTTACTGTGTAATTGTGTATGCTGTTTTAAGTGTAATTGCTAGTAATAGACACTTATGGCAGAACACGCTATGCATTATACATTACGCATAAAAACTTTTTAAAAATTATTTTGCTCACGAGAGATTTGCGTTTTTGTAGTGGTACAGTTGCGGCATTTAGAAATGGACAACAGCAGAACTCGTCAGATAACCCAGCACATAGGAACAGGAATCTAAATACTGCGACATGCTTAGGCGTTTAAGGTTGACGTAAAACGTTATACGCAAAACTTAAATTTTGTGTAAGTATTAGAGTACAACGTAAAACTAATCTCTGATTTATTTTGACTTAAAATGGGAGGAGCTTCATTTTATGTATAATGTGTAATGTATAAAGTATAGCGTGTTTTACTGTAGCGCCTAATGTTGAAAAATAATTTTACATAGCGTTAGTAAATCAGGCACAATAATTTAGGTTTGATTTTATATGATGATCTGAAGGGATTATGATTACCGAATACCGATCGGAAGAGATGTGATATGAGTTCATTTGCTAATATGATATGATTGGATATAATTTGCTAATATGATATGATTGGATATAATTTGCTAATATGATGTGATTGGATATAATTTGCTAATATGATGTGGTTGAACATAATTTGCTAATATGAATAAATAATAACTCTTATAATTTAGGTTAATAGTTAATTTATTAGTTCCTCAGCATTTTCACATTTATATCCGTGTATTAGGAGAATTCTTCCAGCGTTTTAAAAATTCCAACATTTCTACCAGGTAGGTGGTAGAAATGGAGTCTGGATGGTAAATTCTATTTAAACCATTGGCAGCAGCCAATGGCCAACTTGAGATAGATTTTTCGTGTAATAAATTTGCATTGTGGCGTTGAGCTTAATGTAAGTAAGTGTGTAGGAGAGAGTAGAGACACAAAAGCTTGAATGTGACAAACATTCGTGTGGATGCACGAAAAAGAAAGATAAATCCGAGCATGAAGACTTCTTGGCTGCTGCTTCTGCTTCTGCTTCTGCAGATGTTGCAAATCTTAGTAAAGTAAACCATGGGATGTGTACTTCATATTAGCGTTGAGAAAATGTTGACACCTTATTCCCACTCTGCGAAAGCCTTTCTTTTTTATATGGGCGCCAATCGTAACTCTGTCTCCCACAGTTTTAATCCCCTCTCGGAGGACAAGTCTCATGTCTCGGCTTCTTTCAAGAAAATGTAATCGACATTTTTTTCCGTCTGCAGATGTCGTCCACACTTGTTGTTATCATTAAAATGCATGCAGAAAATATTCTCGTATATTTTAAAGCAGATGCGGGTTTTGTTCGCATAATTCCCCTGGAACACATTGTCCGTGACAAATGGGAGAATGCAAAAACACGGGTTCGCATCCGAGAGAGTTATTGTAGTGGTTGTTGTTGTTGTAGTCGCCTTCGTAGGAATTATTTGCAGAGTCGAGCATCGGCCCATGAATAATTCCACCATTAAAACATTTGCAGTCCTGCTAAGTACTATATAGAGACTGCTACCAGGGTTTCGTTTTTTTAAAATCACATACATTTAATGTGAGAATTGCATTTTTTGCATTTAATGGAAGAAATGTTTTGGGGACTTTTTCAAAGTAGAATAGAGTGGGGCAGCATTTATACTCTCTGATATCTATTTAAATAGCAAACCAATCAAAATTAAGTGACCCTTGACCTAGGCAGTCCTACAGGCAACTCCAATACATTCAAATATGAAATTATTTTCTTCTTTAATTTATTCACAATTGGATTTAATGCAATTTTTGCAAGGTGGGTGGTAAATTCTTCAAAATAGTGCATGAAAGGTAACCCTGGGCGGTACATGTTGTGCAGTGGTGGGGCAATTTACATATTAGTAGGCAAGTACTGGGAAGACGGTTGGCTTTAATGATGCAATATTATGATTTCTATCCGGTGCACTCAACGGAGAAATAGAGAAATGCAACGAGCCCATTTTCAAAAGAAGAAGACTGTCGCCGCCGCATTGCTAATGATCAAAGGCTTAATTAGTATTTAGTTGTGTGCACGCAACATCATGTAAGATTAAAGAATACTAAGCTTTGGGGCAAAAAACTGAGCCGAAAAGTCCTTAATTAGGGTAACAGAGACAAGAAAACGTGCTCGAAATATCGAATTTCTAATTTTTCGTTGCTCCGAGTTTCAATTGTATTTCCTGTGCTTAATTATCACGTAAAGTTGAAAGTGATCTACTGTGGTGTATGTATTTAGGGGATGAGCCTCTGAAACCAGATTCTGGATACGCCACTGCACGCCTCAGAGAAAGGGTTCAATTTAAAATGATAAAATACATGTAGTCTGCGCAATTTATTTTCCATACCAAAGACGATAAGTTAATAAAAAATTTGCGTGTAGATTAACGAAACTCCGATAAAGCTTTAATGTTCCATTGATTAGAATTGACTCTTTAGCATCGTTTATATATATTTTGGTTATAATATTTGTAATCTTAATTATGTACAGGGATTCAAATGTTAAAATTAAAAATTCCCAATGGAAATAATAAGCGGGAAAATAGAAAAATTATCTGGAAATTCCAACTTTTTGAAAGTGTAATGGTGAGGGGAAATTTTGCAACCTGATTTTACAAGTTTTTGTGTGTGAATGCTTTGGTGAAGGGTTAAGTGAAAAATTTCACAAGTTTTTCTTTAGGAGAAGTTGTTAGTGTGCTAATGGCCAGGTCTGGCCTGGTGACTGTCATGCAGAGCGGAACATGAATGTTTTCTTTAATTACTTTCTGTGAGTTGATATGTGACAATGTGACATGAGCTTGACGGCCTAGCAACAATGTAATTACATTTTAATTTACTAGTACTTGCACTTCCATCCTATCAATTTCAACCATTTATCCGTAGCTTAATTACTTTGTTCGTTGTTCTGAATTGGACCCTCAACTGATATTTCCATCACAAAGCAACACGTCTACACTAATAATGCACATACATAATTACATACTTGTTAGTAGATACTAATCTCCAGTTGGCGTATCCAGGGGAAGGAGCTGTACCCCCAATCTAAAAAATTAACAGAGAAAAGATGGGGAAGGTGGGACTGGGTGGGGGTACGTTAACATAGAAAGAATATGGGAAGGTAGGACTGGGCGGGCTGAGTTAACATAGAAAGGATAGGGGAAGGTGGGACTGGGCGGGCTAAGTTAACATAGAAAGGATAGGGCTGAGCCCCTTGAATACTTTTACTAGATACGCCACTGCTACTCTCTCAGTGTACTTGAGCCGAGTTAATTGTATTTGTATCCCTTGCATTAGCGAGTAACTACGAGCTAACTATTCACAAGTGTGAAAGTCTTGTTGAGCTGCCTGTGTAGGATTTACACCCGTTACGTTCTGCATGCAACGAATGGGAACCTTGGGAGAGCACAAAAGAATTCTGTATCACCATTGAAGCGGCAACGTTACAGAAATTAATTACAATGACAGAAATTGGATATAATGACATGTCGTAGTCATCACGGCAGTTGATGCTCTCTAAAAGTGGAGGACGAGGAAAAAACGGGAAAAATTCATTTTGGCAAATGTGCGCCACGACCAGAGAGTTGATGAAGTGCTTATGCCCAGCATTTATTTCTGCAGTAAAAAAGAAGAGTTTCCAACCAAAGTCGGTCGCTTTTTCTCTGCTCGTCTCCATTCTCACAATCAGTTCCACTCAAATCTTTCATTCCCTTTACTTCACATATAAGCAACACTTCAGATCTCAGACTTCTGATCTGATCCCACGAAGCACACAGCACCCAATGTTGTTAAAACTCTGATTTTAATAAATTCAACCCGAACCCGGGGTTTTGGGTTTGCAGTTTAAGAGGTCATATAGTATTATTGCATCTAGTAAGTGTTTGGTTCTTACTTAAGGTAAGTGCATATTTTTTCCCGATATTTCCAATAACAAGGATGTAGAAAAATGAACCCGATCCAAAAAAAATCCGCTACTCTCAGAATATTCATAAAAACGTTCCATGTCTTTTGTACTTAAGCTCAAACAAGGAATTGACAGAAAAACCCGTGGGTTGGTGTTTCCATCCCTGAGCTTCAGCTTTTCTTCTGTATTAGTCATCACATAAAAGCAGGAATGTGCCAAGATGTCCGACGACCTACTGTGGTTCTCGGTCCGTTGTGCTGTATCGTGGCTAAGTACCGTGAATGAACATGCAACATGGGAATTTATTTGTCATGAGTTACGGCGGTGAGCTGCTGGCAGTGGTCACAGTCTAATATCTTGTCTGTACAATAGAAAAAGCATAGCCGCACTGTCTCCACGTTTTTGGAGAATGTCTAGAAGATATTCCCATAAGAAATCAGATTTGAATAGACATTTTGGAATGAATAAATGCAAAGATGAAATAATTATTAATCGTTGGCAAGTGCATTAAGTGCTTGAATGAATTATTTTAATTTGGAAGCCATATTGCTATAAATATTATATGTGCACACACAGCTCATCTAACTTTTTCAGTTATAATCTCATCACAGGGATTAAATACTTTGATTTGTGATTATATCTGATGGCATTAATTGGTAGTCTAAATCCCTATAACATGTAAGTAGATTACATTAATCACATTAATCACACCATGTGTCTTCATAGTAATCAGCCCCACTGTGATAATCACATCTGAAACCAGTGTTCGCCTTTGGACGTCCAAAATGTATTTTAGACTGCCACCGTCTAAAATTGTCCTAAACTGTCCAAATATAAATACACATACAAACGCAGCTTGAAACATCCTTTTCGTTGTACGAAATGCATAAACTAGTAGTACTCTCTAGTTTCGATGATTCAGGGTAATTAGAAACAGTATCTACTGCAGTTATCTTCGTCAACGTGTATTACATGTATTTATGTGTACCATCATTACATCTTGTAGTGATGGGAATAGGCTCTTGCGTCAATCCTGAGCAAGTCCTATCTCCACACATTTTCACTCCGAAAAGTTTAATCCCCTGTATAAAATGAGAAGAAAGAAGAAAAACGGACAAAAGAGTTTTGCTTGCATTTTGTACAATCCATAATTATGGTGCGGCTAAACTTTACGACTTTGACATTAAATTACTCTTTAACCATACGACCGATTTCTATATAATGAACCTTTTTTAAATAGTAAGAAATTTGCTACAAAACGTGACCATAATCATTTCTTATAACACTCTCTTCGCTGACAGACGTTGCTACTCTACCCGAAATTTTCCGTAATAAATTTCAACAGTGTATCACAGTTGGTTGTGGTCACAGTGTGCAGAAAATTTGTTCAAATTCAATGTTTTTTGGACACATTTGGACGCACACTGTCCGTCCAGGCGAACACTTTCTGAAACACTGAGACCAACGAACCTTCGACCAAACGTCCACTCTCATTGCATGCACAGTAACGTACATTCAATTTTCACCTCTCCACCTTAATTCGCATTATGCAAAACATTTTGCATAATATAATTATAAGTTGATCGTCAGAGTGACAGGAAGTTAATTCTGCACCACAAACCGCTAATTAGTGTACTACAGCCACTCTCTGTCTTGTACAAAAGTGAGAACGTATGTTGCCTGCCTCAAAATGGGTGACAGGAACAAAGCAGCACGAATTTTTAATAAACGAAACAGGATTTTCAACTTTTTTCAAAGTTATGCTCAATACCAGGCGCGTATATCTAGGAAAATTATTTGGTGAGGGCGTAGGACCCCATACTTATTTTAGTATGTTAACTTGGCCCCGCCCCGCACCACTACTTTACCCTTTCTACATTAATTTTTTTATATCTGGGGGGAGGGCTCGACCATGGCGAGCCCTTCCATAAATACGCCCCTTCTCACTACAAGCATTTTTTAATGAATAAGTGTGGTGTATGGCACATGGCCACGACGGACAACGAATTTAACATTTATTAACCGTGAGATCTCTAGGTGAATACTTTATACAGCAGAGCATTACTAACGTAGCAAAGGAATGAATACATGGGGGAATATGTATAATAGTGTAAGCACCTTTAGATTCTTTTGGGATGACTGCTTCCTGTCAAGTTTATCTTGTCTACGAAAGTTGCCCCCGCCGTGTGCTCTTGACAGACTTCACTCCTCGTCTGCATTCTGCTGCATGGACGAAAAGTTTGAACTGCTTCTCCATTTAACGAAGACGCTTCTTTCCAATTTCCGTTCTTGTTCACAGAAAATTTTCTTCATGAATTGCCAGAGCTATGTGCTAAAGCATATTCAAATGTAAGGGAGCGAGCTCAAAAATGAGTTTGGGAGAGACCCCACATATCTTACTCATATTAAGTTAGCACTTTCCACTTTTTCTTATTCCCTATCTTTACAATCAGTGGTGTATCTAGACAAAGTATTTAGGGGTCAGCCCTCTCCTTCTTATGTTAACTTAGCTCCACCCTCATTTCCCCATCCTTTCTATGCTAATTGTTTAAATCTGGGGGGCTGACGGGCCCTTTCCCTGGATACGCCACTGTTTACAATGCTAATTTTTAAATTTTGTAGGTAGGATCTGAAAACGAATACTCGTTCAAGGTTCCTGTCGAATAGTTTTATAAGCTGAAAAAAAATCTGGGATTTATCTCTGAGGCTTAACCTAAAAATTGATTTTGGATTTTCCGTCTCCTGACTCAGCATCAAACGGTCTTTCGCAACCGCTCACTCTTCCGTAGCACCACAAAATAAAGAAGACGTTTTTTTAGCATCACGGCACGATAATTTGAATCGACTCGAATAATAGGCTCCACAGTGGAAAATAATTATTCTAAGCTGTTATTGAATATTAGGATGACGATTAGGATGAAGATTAGCGTTAAGCCTCTTGCAGATTCGTTTTGAGCAGCTTTAAGGTAGCTCAAGTTGGTTATTTGATGAAAGGAAGCATCTTTACACTTGAAAGCAGCTTTGTTCATTGATTTGAGTTAAATTTAAATACGCGGCCTGCTTCTTTTCATTTTGGACATCTCCGACCGGATTCCATCTTTGCCTTCGGACCTGACTACCCGAATTTTTATTAAACGTTTTAATGTATATTTTAAACATGTGCAGCGATGCGCTAAAAATCCCGAACCAGCGCAGCATTGCAAGTGGAACGCCAGAGGAAAAGAATGGAAACATTCATGCATCCAATAGAAGGATATCCTTTTGAACTCACAGAGAGACTCGTGTATCGCCCAGTCTCAAAGGAAACAGTACATGAAACCATTAGTACGGCTTATAATAAAGAATCCCCAAAATATACGCAGTCACCCTTGAAAAGGTCACGATACACTCCTTCCAACCAGAATGACTTTAATGTGCCGAATAAATATAAATACTCAATACTAAATCAGGGTTTTGGGTGTCATTTTCGTACTGGGAAAAATTGCTGTGATTAATGCAATTATCACAGTACACTCCACAAGCGACTAATGTGATAAGTACGATTTACTATCCTTTCCATGTTATGAATTAATCACATTTTTCACATTAATCCCATTATTCACATCACATTTGGAAGATGAGATGGGATTTTTTACCAAAAAAGTGGATTTTACTAACTTAATTGAAACAAGATTTAACTATGTTGTCGTGCAGGATGACCAGTATTCGCAGTAGCAGATGAGTGGCGTGGGGGGCCAAGTTAACTTGTGATTGCACAATAGAATATTTACTTATTCATATGCGTCAAGCACTTTATGCACATTTCCTTCAATGTCGCCCTCTCAGAAACGAATTTAAATTTATTTGACAATATAAAAAAGATTAAAGGGCAACCTTTTTCCTCTTTGTGCATAAGTAGTTTTTTTATAAAATGTTATGCAATTTCCAATGTAAACGAAAGTACATTAAGTTGATGAACTCACTTTCGTGATTGAGTAGAGTATTCTATGCTCATGTGTTCAGCATGTTTTAAGAGCCTGTCGTATTCATGATATTTATTAGATTACCCCTTTACCTTAGGAGCATTAAAGTCTGCTAAATGTTGTTTGTCTTTGTGAATGAAATTTTGCTTTTTAATCCGTTTGAGTAGTCACATGAAATTTCTCGATGGTTTCTCTGCCAATAAAAGTGGAAATATAGACTTGCCTTGAGATGTACGATGTACGTGAGACAGCAGTGATGGTGTTAAAGTAACTTCGTTACGTTAATCGTGACCTTTGAGCATAGAAGTTCGCTTCGTATTACTAGAGTGGAAATTTGCATACGCTGTGTACAAATGATTTTCTGGAATATTGTGCTAGTATTTTTAGCAATGAATAAGATATGCTAATTTTTATTATACTTATCGCCCCGAACCGAAAATTTCACTTTGAGAGGAACCGGTGCCTAACGATAACGCCTTGTAATCAGCCATAACTGAGGGAGCTCAAGATTTATCTTGTATTTAAGTTCTTTTGCTTCACATAATTACATATAGTTAGAATAGGACACGAATCCCACTGAAGTTGTACAGAACTGGCACAATAATTACTCACAAAATCATTCTAGTAGCTTCAATAGGAAAATGTTCAATTGTGAAGTGTACATTCTTCTCGAATGTATCCTTGAATTGTTTCCACAAGTTTTGCAATCAGCTTTTAGCAAGTATATTACAATATATTTCCCTGCAGAACACATCAAAGTTGTTCGGAAGACAAACCAAAGTCTCAGAATTTCCAGAATTTCTAATTACAGGCTTTATAAATACTACACGCTGTAGTGCTTCTAAACAAATAATTTTCAAATATAAACAAGCTCTCAGAACTAAAACAAACAGACTAAGGTAATGTATAACTATATATACCTTTTAAAACAAGGAAAGTTTTCCGTAAAGTCTCAAGGTAATCCTTTCCCTTCAAAATTTCTTTCAACAACAAATTCTCAATAGTGTGATACCAAAGCAAATTCGTTAAAACTAAATGCTTTGGCATTTTAGGGGATCATCAGGTTTTAGGGGTTTTGTATACAAAATGTAAACAGAAGTTGGAACATTGTAAATTGCTCAAAAAAAACAAAAGGGTATGATTTTTGGATTGCATTGGTTACTACCCAAAACCCACGAGCTGAAGACTTACCGTCCATCTGGGAGAAACTGAGGAAATGGATGTGAGAAAGTGGAGAAAATTGAAGAAATTACGAGAAAATTTGAAAGATTTTCAAGTAACTCATCAATTTGAAAAATTGGCCAAAATTTTATCGATTCTATTTTCCATATTTTTAATTTCTTCCATTCCGTCCAGCATTTCAACACGATTGCACTTTCTTCTTGTGGCATTATTATGCGGTCCAGTGAAAGGAAACATTAAAGTGAATATTTAATTGCTTAGTGCACGTACTCACTGAAAATTGAATTAAAACTCTGAGGAAACGCGATTCATCTGTGCAGAGGGTATATTGTTGCAAAAGTTAGCCCAGAGCTCGAATTATTCATTATGAATTCAAAGAATTAAAACAATTGAATGACTTGCTGCTCACGTGAACATGTCTACATTTTGATTTTGATATATACTTGTATAGGGTGTCCCAGAATGAACCGGGCACTCTTCTCACAAAGTGTGATTTCTGAAAAGTGTCAAGTTCGTTCTGTGACACCCTGTATACTGTATAGACGCAATGCTCTTGAAAAACAATGATTCGTATATTTCATGGATTCAGAAAAATTTCGCTGCAAAATCCACTTCTCGACTAATTGGAGCTTAAAAGTATTTTAAAAGCAGGAAAGTACATAATGAGTGCTCGATAATACAAGACTGTAATCATGCAATTAGTGAAAAGTTTCCTAATTACTGGACCACCGTTGAACACAATAAGAGACTTGTCTTTAATAATTCGATGGAGTGATTCTTCTTCTTTAGAAGGGAAGGATTTTGTGTTCACAATGAACGGAGTGAGTGGATGCTTTTAAAGTCCATTCTGTAAATTTCGTGCCTGTAAATGGAGAAGCAGTGTCGTTGTATTACCATTGATTTTTCCGTAGCTTTTAGCAGTTCACGAATCTGTGTGTGCAAATGGACTGTGCAATATCATCCGAGTTCTGGGCCTTTCTGCCATCAACACGCGCTCACAATCCTCTCTCCTCCACTTCGTTCAGTCGGTGATTTCCTGCACAAGACCTTGTCTTCCCAGCACTGCATATGATTTGGAGATCTGTATGCCCCCCAATGCGCTTATGTAGAGAATGAATACTGTACAGGGTTCCCTAAATCACAAAGGTAAAACCCCACCAGCAGTGGGAAGATGTGATGGGAATAATGGGATTAATGGGAAAAAAATGAATAGTTCATTACGTCGAAAGGACATAGATGACCAAATTAAGTAATTTGTAATTTCAGGGGAATTTGATTCAATTATGTAATTAAATTAGAATTAGAATTGTAATTTCGAACTTTAAATGTAAATTTGTAGTTTGGAGTCAAGTAATTTAGTCATCTATGGGAAAGGACAGAAAATTATAAAATGGAAAGGATAATAAAATCATTTTTTTCATGTAAACCGCCGCAGTCACATTAATCCCAATGTGATAATCACACACGAAACCCTGAAACTGTCATTGTGAGTCAGTGGGACGTGTAACATGAACCCATTGTAAAGGGAGTATCATAGTTTACCAGCTAAGAAGAAGAATAAGTAGCACGAATCAATTTAGAGCGACTCAAATGTTCCAACTTTTGTTTTCTTCACATAAAATATTTTCTTTTCTCCGTTCCTCCAAATTCCTCTCTGGCAGTCGTTTTTGTCTGATTGTCTTGGGTTCTGTTTGAGTCGGTTTAAATTTCGTCCACGTTAATGCACACACCACTATCTAATTACTAAAGAACGCTTTTTTCTATCATCCTTATTCTTGTGACTTCCCAGCTGCTTCCAATGATTTATCCATTCAGTGTTTCGGGTGTGATTATCACAGTGGGATTAATTATTGTGATCAAATGTTTTTAACGTTTGATCACAGAGACGCTTGGTGTGATCAATGTGATCTACATGTTATAAGGGAGATGGAATACCAATTAATTCCATCACATTTAATCACAAATCACAGCATTTAATCCCAATGTGATGGGATTTTGGCTGAAAAATTGGATTTACGAAACCCTGGATTCATTATTACACGATATTTCCATTTCCAAAGCCACTCTCTATTTATCTCTTCTCGCAACTAATCAGCCTCTCTCGAACGACAGATCCTTTTTACTCTTGCCATTGAAGCCTTATAATTCCTTCCTAAGTCCACGATTGTGATATTGAATGTGCATTAGTTTTGTGCACAATGTCCATTGTGTCAATTAATTCACATATTTAATCAGCAATCGATTTTCTAGTCTTGCAATTCTCTTTCAGATTGCTCCATGTAAAAATATAGGTCCTTTTTTATAGAAATCCATTACGATATTTTAATCTCGGAAAACAAAAACCGAGATTTCCTCGTTTGCATGGATGTTTGTTTTGAAACGTACGAGCATATCATTTTATTTAAAACGTACTTTAGTAATGTTCAGGATGTACGGAACAAGGTATTTAAACATTTTTGCTAACAATTAGTTAACTAATTGTAAGGTGAAGGATATATTGGCAAATATGACAGTTATCTCACTGCCGATAAATCCACCGAGAAGTTAAAAAAATCTCGTTCGAGATATATCTTCTAGTATTTATATATAGAAAAGGATTCGAAAGATTTATGATACCACATATTAAAAATTCCTTTGAGAAAATATGTTGCATCCTAGTGCATTGTATTTAATATTTCAGAAGACAATTATTAGGAAATTAGGAACGTCACCTAAGTATGCATAAAAGGATGAATTTCACAGAATATCAATAAAGAGGTTAAAGAAATTTACTTGCATGTCATAGGAATCGAGAATTTTCTGGTTCGGTGAAAGCAAACTTGAATAAATCCTTTGAAAATATCTTGAAATCGAATTTCTGTGACTTCCTTTTCTTTGTAGAAATGTACGTAGATTGCTATTGTCACTTATTGTCAGTGTCACGTCATCTTCAAATTAGATTTCTCATTGAAAGAATTGGCAGTGAGAAGAAAAGAAGAGTCAGCAGCCAGCAGCTTTGATATTTTTCGTAGTTTGGCCATATATTTTTCCCTGAGGATCAAACGACGGAATAGAAAATTTCCGAATCGACTGCTCAAGGGACTTCATTGGATTTCTGGATCAAGTTTCTACCAGGGTTTCGTAAATCACACTTTTCACCTAAAATTCCATCACTGTGGGATTAAATAGTGTGATTTGTGATAAAATTTGGTGAGATTAATGGGTAGTCCCTATCCCTTATAGCATTTAAATAGATCACATTAATCAAATTAATCACAGTAAGCGTCTATGTATGCTAACAACCGTTTAAAAACCTTTAATCACAGTAATTGATCCTACTATGATAATCACACCAGAAACCCTTACAATATTGTGATTTTATACTTAAACAGTATATGCACAATATGCAATGCATTGCACACATGTATTTGTGTAGTGCACATGGAACTACAAAGCCGGCCTTTTTTAGAAATTTGTAAGCCAAAAGCTGGCTTTTTTCGGCTTTTTTAGCTTTTATGGCTTTTTTAGTGTAATAG
>JABASC010001673.1:0-21707 GCA_019776185.1 Plutomurus gul | reverse complement strand
AAGTGAACGAACCCACGTGCCGTCCCGTGGGACGGCAAATCGAGCCCAAAATTTACATGCTTTGAATTCCAACCGTGTACTGGCTCGACGTTGCCAGGTAACGGTTGGATTCTCCGTCTAGTTTATGTGCACTCATAAAGTTAACAAATGAGTATTATACTGCTGAGTTTGGTTGTCAAAACCAAACCACAATTTTTTTACTTTCATTGTTTCTATAAATTAAACTTCATTTTTCAGTTTCACTGTTTCCATCGGATTTATACCTCCTAAAAATTAAAAAATTAAATTAAAAATATTCAAATCGAGTCTGTAAGAACTCGATCAGTTCAAGGATTATAAAATTGACGTGAAAATAGTTCTCTGGTCTGTAGGCAGAACCAGAACCCTCCAAGACCGAAACCTTACACATTAACTATTAACTATCACAATTTTTCTTGAAATTCATAAAAGTTTTCAAACTCCATAAAACTATAATATACGAATTCGTCATCCACCCAGTGCTCCTACGGTCCTACGTAATTTGCGTATATACTAATTGAGATGAATTTGTTTATGCCGCGTTGTATTCGGTGCTATGCTCTAGCTGTTGATGAAACGTAGACTATAGCCCGGAGCTATCATTCAAAATAAGATTCGTTCGTTGGTTCAGGAGGTTTTATTTCATCTTTTGCCTTCGTCTAGTGCAGTCCTTGTTATTAGGGTTGCGCGTTGTTCGTGTGATCGTGATATAAAGTAAAGGGCTGGCGATTGCAATAGAGAGACGAAAATGTACAAGGTAAAGTTGCGTGCATTAAGTATCTGGATAAAAAGTATTCGTAAAGCGGAAGATGCAGGAATGGAGGTTGGTGATTGGGTGAGAGGAGCAGAGAATGTTTGAATGATCGAATGAGGACGGGGGTTAGAGTATGGACGCATGAGCCGTTGGTCTTATTAGATTTAGTGGCGTAATGTCGGGCCGCCATTGCGGTGTGCTCTGCATCACAGTCTCATTCACCGTGTTTCCCTCTCCAAAAATTCGGATTAAATGGACGTTAAGGAAATCGGAGGGTCGAGCCTGTTGACACTGATCACGGTTTGAGTTAAATGTAAGGTCCGCGACCTTTAACCTTTACATGAGCATGAAATTTTATGGTTGATTTTAGGTTCAGCTCGGCGCTGTCGTTTAATTTGCTTGTGTTATTACATTGACTATGGTCTGGGCGTGTGCAAGTGACTCAGAATTTACTACCTTTCACACCGAAGCTTATGCGGGTATTCCCGTAAGTAAAGTTGGCCCTTAAAGACCGAAAAATTCTAAACAACTTAATTGTTTATGTTGACTTTGTGTACTTCTTAACTGTGCTTAGAGTCTTTAATTGCAAGTGGCCCTCTTTCTCGGTTCCAGTCCAAATTCTCCAAACACAAGCTAAACGAGACTGTCGTGTGTTTTGTTGCCGTTGCCGTTTCCACTTCACACACACTGACTCTACTTGTGTTGTTGTGTTGTGCTTGTGTTTGCTCCCAAGCCCCCAATAATAATATAGTTAATGTCTCTCGGTCTATCCTCGTTTCGATCTGTAAATTGTAATTGTGATGTGCAGGATATTCAGTTTGATTTTTAAGATAAAATCACAACAGTCAACTCGGTTTGTACCTTAACTACAGTCAGCATTTAAAGTTGAAACCACAAGGAACCGCTTTCTTGTTTGTAAGCTGGTTGGTACATAAACCGGGTTCAGTTTCACAATTGCGTTCGGTCACCACCACCACCACCAGTCACTGGTCATTCGATGTAATTCAGTTCTATGATTAGCAGCGATTGTTTAATCGGTGTTAATAATCGTCGGTTCGAAATTTCCGAAATGTCTGTTGTGCATTCTGAGAAGTTTCTATAATTGGAAATGTGAGTTGAATTTAAAAGTTGAAAGGTCACTCTTTGATTGTGTTTGAATGCCAACTTCAAATGGAAACTTAACGACAAAATAAATAAAATATTTTTTTGATATAAGCTTCTAGCAGTCAGCAGAGTACATTATGATTTTATTCAATATTAAATTATTGATTTTCAATAGCATATTCACACTTGAAATGATTAAATTGCTCTTCATTAGTGTAATTTGAAAAGGTATTCAATTTGCATATTCGTACAATTTGTTCGTTATACGGTTATCAGTTGTTAATTTTACGGTGATTATTATATAGAAATTTGAATTTCGAAAAAGCACAATAAATTTCTTTATTACGTGCACATCTAGTTCCACGTACATTTTAATTGTTTGTTTTAATTATTATTTGAGGCAATTGAACTCCAAATCAAATCCTTATTTTTTACAATAAGCGACATAATTTCCTCATTTTAGCAGTGTTGAATTACTATTTAATTACTTTAGAAGTTTAAGTTTGGTGTTGCTGATTTAACATTAACAATTGTACATTGTAATATTCTTCAGTGTTTGTGTTGTTGGTGATACATTGTGTAGTGCATTCCGTTGGGGGATGAATTACTTGGAAATTTATACAATCTAACTTTTTCCACCGAATTTTATTACCCATTGTTACAATTTAATTGTCAAAGTTATGACTCGGCGACTTGTGGGTTCAAACGTAGGTCACGAACATTAAGTGAGCTAGTGGTATAAATCTATTTGACTGTGCCAAAGTTTGATTTTTTTTATCATGATTTGATTTTGATTTGATTAACTTTTAGATTTGTGGTGTCTTCGTCAGCTGTGTGCAATAGTTTGCTCTTCCCGTGTGAATAGTGGACGTCGGACTTTTGCCTTCTTATCCCATTTAAATGACGAGACATCAAATCAACTAAAATATATGTTCCGAGTTTCATCGCTTACTGACAAGTTGTTAGTGACAACTGATCTATAGAGTAGTGAGAAAAGAACTTGAGTGTGAAGGCTTGAACTTCAATTTAGTTTTATTGTGATCAGTCCGTTTCCCATGTGCAGCTGATGTGAATACTTATCTAAACCGTGGCTCAATGGAGTCTTTGGCAGAAGCTAAGGTTAAAATTTTAACTCGTTAATTAACATTTGCACCAGTCATCAATAGCTGAAGTATTTGTGCATTTAAAAAAATAAAATTTGCGCATTGTTGATTGTTTACATTTTGTGGGTGAGTGGTTTTGTGTGCTGCTGTGACTCTTTGTGTGCAATAATTGTCAATATTGCGTATAGTATGAACTATGAACCATTTCATATTTAAACTAAAAGTCACGGGAAAAAGAAAAATTTTAAATCTTCAGGCTATGTATTAATGAAAGATTAGTAGTGGTCTTGTCTGCTTTGCATTATTGTAATATAATATTTTATATAGATTTATATTTTATGTAGATGATCAAAGATTGATTTATGCCTATATAGCCTCAGCAGGGAGGAGTTTCAACTGGATTTATTTCCAATAACTCGTCTCAAGGTCCTCAGCAATCAGTAATAAATGTCCAGCGTAATATACATACGCCGGCAACGTCTAATACTTCTGGACCTGTGAAATTGGATGTACCCTCTCATTCAAATAGCATGCCTAAGGATATTGGAAAGTCTCCCCAAATGGGTAGGTATTTTAGAATTGAAGTAAAGAGGAACATTAGATTCGAAGTTTGTATAATAATTATTACAATAATAAATTTTATACGCATCTCGACGAAGTTGCAAAAATGGGACATTTAGGCGGCTCTACCCCAGGGGGAGATACCCCATTGCGAGACGAACCATACGTTGAACCAGTGAATGGTATTGTTCAACCAGCAACAATGCCAACACCCGAACGACCAGGAAGAATGACTAACCAGTTGAAATATCTGCAAGCCGTAGTGTTGAAAGCGGTATGGAGACACAATTTTGCTTGGCCTTTTCAGCAACCGGTGGATGCAGTCAAACTTAAAATCCCTGTAAGGAATTTTAACAACAACACTACCAAAAGCGATTGAAGTGTGTGAAAAATGAATTTACATTACCAATTATTCTACTTTATAGGATTATCATCGTATTATTCGGAGGCCGATGGACTTGGGCTCAATTAAAAGGCGATTAGAAAGTAGTTACTATTGGAGTGCAAAAGAATGTCTGAATGATTTTAAGACAATGTTCACAAATTGTTACGTATACAATAAACCCGGAGAAGATGTTGTCCTTATGGCTCAAACGCTAGAAAAAATATTTCTCACTAAAGTTGCTGACATGCCAAAAGAGGAGTCAGAAATTGAATTTCAACCTAGAGGAAAAGGTGACTATAATTCATTAATAGTGTGCATAACACTTTTGCTTTATTTTTCTACAATGACGCATGGTTAGATTAAAACAATCAAGTGGATCAAAAACATTGTACAACTGTTGCAACGAAAGCAATTAAACAGTTGATCCAATATTTCCATTTTATTGTTTATTACCTGACAAAATGCTTTCTCTGACACTAATCCGTTATAGAATTCGAATTGGAAAACCAATGACGTCATATTTTAACGGATCATTTTTAATTGTGAAGGTGTCGGGGGGAAAAGAAAAGGGACAGGTGGAATTAAGGCAGGACCACCAAAGACAAGAGTTGCTGTTACATCTTCGCAGCAATCGACCGGCCCGGTTGGGAGTACGGAACTTACTCAATCCACAACACCTTTTAATTCTACCACACCAGTAATACCCCCAAATGCGATACATCTTCCCCCACAAATAACCAGTACTCCCATTGTGGTTAATCAGCCCCCCGCAGTTTTGAACACACCGTTACCGGTGGTAGCACCTCCTCCAGTCCAACAACAACCAGTGCGCAACAAGATGGTAAAGCATTTACCTCCTGAGCGCATTCACGTAATATTTACACACTTTACATTGTAACAGTCACAACCATTGTTTATCCACCATCCTATTATGCAGTTTTATGATTTTACCAATAGGTTATGCCACCAATGGGAGGGGGATTTGTAAATGTGAACCAACCTCCTTTACCCCAAATGGAACGAAGTACTTCAATTTATGCTCCAGCTGCAGCAAATCCAGTTTCAATTGTTCCACCCTCGGTTCTCCCACCTCCTCAACCTGCAAAGGCTAGTTCAATGGCATTTCTAACGGCTCCGTACTATTTCAACCTGTAACCTTTGAATTGTATGTTTAGGTTAAGAAGGGGGTGAAAAGGAAAGCTGACACAACCACTCCTTCTGGGGTAACATTTGGAGACACTTATACTCCCCACGTAGAGGCAGGTAAAATTTCGACTAGAAGAGAATCTGGAAGACAAATTAAGAAAGTTAATAAAGACCTCCTAGACACTACGCCCCCTGTTAATACAATCAAGCCTAAAGAAAAATTAAAGGAGTCTTTGAAAGCTTGTAATGAAATCCTGAAAGAATTGTTCTCTAAAAAGCACTCGGTAAGTCAAATTGTGTACATGTCCATTGAGTGAATCATAGTATCATTACTAAAATTGGTGGTGGCCATAATCTTTGCTAATCTGTATTTATATTTAGGCTTACGCATGGCCCTTTTACAAGCCCGTCGACGCTGAGCTTTTAGGTTTGCACGATTACCACGACATTATCAAAAAACCTATGGATTTGGGTACCGTTAAGGTACTATTTTATATCTTTAAACTATTAATTTATTAACGACGTAGTTTTTGGATGGTACACAGTAAATGGTAATGTGACTGACGGTTTTTCAGCAAAAAATGGATAATCGTGACTATAGAGCGGGAGTTGAATTTGCTGCAGATGTACGACTTATATTTACCAATTGCTACAAATATAATCCACCAGATCATGATGTGGTTACAATGGCTCGTAAACTCCAGGACGTATTTGAAATGAAATTTGCTAAGATTCCAGATGAACCAGCTGATAAAGCCGGTTCGTCATCCGATGGCTCTGAATCGAGTTCTTCAGATGGAGAATCCGACCACACTGTCGATGATTCTGAAGAAGAACGAGAAGCAAAGCTGGTGATACTTCAAGATCAGGTATAATTCAATAAGATAAAAGATAAATTCAGTGACCATAAACTATTTAATGCTAATGCAACAATTGGTAATAAATATCTTTTAATACAAAACAATTATTTAGTTGAAATCTATGCAAGAGCAAATGAAAATGCTAGTTGAACAAAGTACTGCGAAAGGCAAAAAAAAGCCAAAGGAGAAGAAAAAGAAGAAAGAAAAGACAGAAATCAGTCCTGTTGCTGCAGTTGTTACTCATGGTGCAACTTCGTCAAGTGGTCCGCCATTAGCAGCAACCCCGAAATTACCAAAAGGACCCAAAAAATCCGCAAAATTGGGAGCCACTGCTCCTTCCTCAGTAGTTGCCCCACCTGCCAAGAAGCAAAAGACTGGCTCTCGTGCAAATAAGAAAAAGAATAATGCTGTGACGCCTGGACAGAGTTCTGCTGCTACAGGTAACTAAAATTTATCTTTCAAAGCAGCATGTGAAACATATGAAATTAAAGCTCAAAATGTGAAATTCATATTCGTGTGCTTAGGTGCTGCTCCATTTGACTCTGAAGAAGAAGACAATGCCAGACCAATGTCGTACGACGAGAAAAGGCAATTGTCCTTAGACATTAATAAACTACCTGGAGATAAACTGGGAAGAGTAGTGCACATAATCCAATCTCGGGAACCCTCCTTGCGCGATTCGAATCCAGATGAAATCGAAATTGACTTTGAAACACTGAAACCATCGACCTTGAGAGAACTGGAAGGTTATGTAGCCTCTTGCCTTAGAAAAAAGCCCCGAAAACCATATTGTATGACAATTAAAATGATATCTTAAATGACTTTATTTATCAATTATTTACATTACTTTGAATAGTGAGAATTTAATTTTCATGATTTCTGTCCAGTCAAAAAATCCGCAGCAGCTGCAGCAGCTCGCAAAGATGAGCAGCTAGAAAAGAGACAAGAGCTCGAGAAAAGGCTTCAGGATGTTGCTGGTGTGTTAGGAAATGCCAAAAAGTCAAAGAAAGGTGATGCATCTGTCCTAAGTAAGTAATAAATCATAAATAATAGTTTTTGACAACTCTATTATTTATGTGCATTTAGTTTTAATATGCCTTTTTGTCGACTCGGAGATTACGCTATTCTTTATTATTGGTAATCCTGTATTTGTGTTAACAGAGGGTGCAAAAAATGATGGTGGTGGTGGCGAAAGGCTCTCTGCATCTTCTTCCTCATCTTCGGATTCAGACTCTTCATCTTCGTCGTCGTCTTCATCTTCTTCAGACTCATCTGATTCAGAAGCAGGTTAAACTTAAGATTAATTTTAGCTTAATACTTCTTTCGCCTGTCTTCATAAATATGATCTTCAACATTCACCCAAAGCTTGTAGTCCATGCGAGACTAAAAGTTAGGCTATACAGTTGTTGAAAAGTTTCAATTTTTATACTTAATTTAGCCTTCCTTCCACTTAACTTTGGAATGGAAAATAACACGTACATTGTTCGTAATATTTTTGATTCCCCGCAAAGTATATTATAAAAATGGATGGAATCACAATGAAAACCTCATTTTTTACTTACGAGAATCTGAGTCTTTGCCTATAGAGTGCAGAATGTGGTGTTCTTCAAGTTGGAGTTAGTGCTTTATTATTTATTTATTTACCGATGCATATGTAATGTTTGTGTAAATTACGCAAGTAGTTAATTATTTCAATAGCATTTTACCTTTATAGTTTTCAAATTCTTGTCTTAAACCGTAACAACTGTGCAGGAGTCAAGAATTGAGAATTGTAATATTCATGTTATTGTACTTACTAAATAGACCTATTATGACTACATACATACCTGATAGAATGTTATAGACAGTAGGATTTAGTCACAACAATTTACCGACCATGCTGGTGTTGCAGATAGTGTCACATCACACGTACACACCTATTGTACATATTATGATATAAATATTCCTTTCTTGTGCAATGTGCAGATACCGGTTTAAAAATACATGCTGTGGCTGGAACTTGACTATAATAATTGTTATCGTTGACTAGTTATAGTTATTTATCGTTTTTACATTCAGCAGTTACCTTCTTATTATCATGCCAAAACTGTTGGAACTATCACTTGTTTAATCACTTTCTCTGTAAAAATCTTAATCACGCATGTAATTGCTGGCTTGCACTACTACGTACGTCAATAATTTTATCTCTATCCAGCCGCAGCATTGTAAGTAATACACAAGTAGTTTTTGTTAAGTGTTAACGAAACTTTCAACTTTTCCCCAGAGTTTTTATCGTTCGGGGTTCTGTAGTACGCACCAACCAATTAATGAATAAAGCTGAGATTAACTATTATAATATTAAATATAACGATGGGGCAAATCGCAATGAGTAATAATAATAATGCCCTGCAGTAGTTGGGCTGACTCTATTAACAACTATTTTTAGATTTTGTACAAAAATGTTTACACTGAATAGTAAAAAGTGAATTGAATGGGGTGGCGGAGCTCCACGTGAAGACACACATTGCACTCGAAGGCTGGATCTCATCCTTTCTAGACATTTTTTTCTTCTCCACTTGAATTTTGAATCGTCACACACATTCCCAGTTTAATAGCAAAAGTGTTTATGGGTCTGTTGTAATACTGGAAATTGTCATGTAGTTGATCATCTAAATTAAATTGTGTAGTGTATGTAAGTAAAAGTGAATTTCCCGATCCCTGCCATCCCCTGCCCCCCCGTCTAGGTAGTGTACATGTACTCAGATTTTATGTGTTCTTTATTTGACAACGGTTTAATTACTTTGTCTGCAGTATGTTTAGTTCAATGAACAATTTAGATTTACTCTCATGGTTGTTTAGTCTAGTTAAGCAACTTTTTTTTTACCATTTGAAAATTATTTTCTCTACATTAAATATATGCCCAATGAATTGTGTATATTTATGTTATAAACAAAATGTTTGTTTTGCTGTATTTTTAATGTTGACTTATGGTATGACTTATTAGTTGGTGCGTACATGAAATATGTAATAATGTATTGATGGCGCCTACACAGAGAGTATTTGTATGTATTAATTGTGTCAAATATTATGTACGTATGAATTGAATTAGTGATGTACATTAAACTTAGGAGCTAAGGAATGTATGTGAATTTTATACACACCGACGATAGGCAAAACAAAATAATTGAATGAATGAAACATGATGGTTAAATTGTACGGTGTACGTTCTATCTAATTATTTACAAATACATCACATTCTGCACTTGATAGGCAATGGAGACTTTCTTACTCGTTAAAAATCCCCGTCAAATCAATCAACTTATCGCCTGTTTTAAAGCTGTATTCGATTTTCTTTATTATTAGTTGATCCACGATCAAACTATCAAAGAATATGCTACAATTTGGGTGTAACTGAATTTGTTAATGGAAACAAGGCCATATTATTATCAGTCCATTTAGTTGAGGCATTTATTGCAAATTATTTTAGGCCCCTCTCCAGACAAGCAGCATCGGAAGTCACCGATCAAGGTGAGAGCCCATCTGGACACGAATCCGTTTACGCTTCCGTCAAATAGCCTATAATTTTCATTCAGAATTTGAATTTTTCTCTCAAGTCAATTGTGTGTCGTGTAGTTTGCTAGAGGTATTGGAATAATTTATTTCTTCAGGTTTTGTCTGCGCCGGCTCTCCCATTATCACAAACTGGCGTAGCACTTAATAACGGAGCTGTAAGCAAACCTGTAGCTCAAATTCAGCAACCTCCTAATCACTCAACGTTTCCAATCACGAATCCAGCCCCAATGATAGCAAACTCTAATCCAATCCCCCCACCAGTTCCGATACATCAAGGTACAGATTAAAATTTCAATGTTTTCTGTACCACTACTATACTACTCTCTCACTACTATTAGAAATGGATGAGCAAAATCTTTAATTTCCTCATTCTCGTAGACATTGTTGACAATTCTAATGCTGCGGTCAAGCCGGAGCCGCCTGTTAGCGAGAACAACGGTGTTCCAGCCACCACAGGGGATGGAAATCTCAATTTACTTTCATCAATACCAGCAACAAATGTCCGCAAAGCAGGAGTTACAATTACAGCAACTCGTACACAAGAGATTTCTAGTCTCGCCGTTTTACCAGAAGAGATTCATGAAATGTCCATTAAGGATACTGCTACTGTTGTTATTAAGGAGGAGCTCCCTACCATTGAGTCAATTAACGGTCAGTTTAATTAGGAATGGTTTTCAGGATTGTTTCTTGTCATACTTCTAATACATACAAAACCGCATCAGTCAGTGCACTACTATATTGTGGCTATATTGTTTACAGCCGTACAAGCGGAAAATGTCAATATGCTAGATCAATCAGATCTTTCTATGTTTAATGACTCACCGAAAGAACAAATGGGGGTAAGGAAAATAAAAAAAGCCTTTCTAATTCTTTCGCTACGGGTATGTTAGGCGGGCATCTGACATAATTTTTTCGATGGCAGACTGATCGCAATATGCAACACATAAAAAATGCATCGTCATGGTCGTCATTGGCACAAACCGCTGGTGGTGGGGGAGGGAATACCCCTGGTAGTCGTAAGCCCGCTGTGGCTATGAACTCCTTCCAACAGTTCAAAAAGCAGGCCAAGGAGAAAGCTGATAAGCAACGCGCCCTTATTGAACAACAAGAAATTCGTCGGAGACAAACTGAACAAGTAGAAAGGGAAAGGCAGCGCATCGAACAGGAGAAAAGGCAGCAAAGAGATGAGGAAGATGCCCTGGAAAGAGCTAGAAAATCCATGATGACTGAACCGGTCGTTGCTGCGCCTCCTGCTCCTATAAAGTATTCATTTACTTTCCTTTTTGTTGTTTCTTTGCAAAAATTTCACATTTCAAGATCCCCAAAAAACTCAAAATCCAACTTCTCTGTCGCATATTTTCTAGGCATTTGTAATCACTATAATATACGTGCCACCTTCATTCTCAGCGTTGTCCGTAGTTAGTACGTTTACGACTGGGCCAAATTATCCAAGGGTGCTGTGAAAATGTTGATTTGAAAAAAATGTGGACCGACTGTTAGTTTTTAAGTCATCGGAATAAAATGAAGAGAGTACTCCTGGGCACAGTATTTCTAAAGGTGCTCCTCCGCGAAACAGCAGAACTCTCGTCAATCCCACCATCAAAAACGATTTGTTGTACCCCAGGATGATTTATTTTATTTCGTGTGGCAACTATTGTTTCATAAATTCAGTAAAAAAAATCTTCAAAAGCAACCAAAATTTGCAAATCACATACTTGTCTAGCTATGCATCCAGACCAACGAAAATTTTCATATTACTTTTGACTTTTACTGTTTTCTCCAGGTGAAAGTCGTTAGAGAAAAGTTTGAGACAGCAAAAACATTATCGGCAAAAGTAAAAGAACATCACAATACTTAGTAAACACATTTGTGCTCTCATCAAACTTTTCCCCCACGATTTTCCATATTTCCACTGTCAATCTATGTGGATCTTCAAAGTATCAGTGGACATTTAGTAGACCATTGGCTAACTTGGTTTTCTTAAATGCACCACTATTTACGTACAATACATGCTCGTTCCCCGTGTAGTAACTTTTTTTAAATTTCATTTAACTTTCAAAATGTGTTGTAACGTGGTATGACCTTTTAAATAGAAATAATGATCATCTAAGCTCGAGTCCAGCGAGTAACAGTCCAGTAGACGTGGAAAAAATGGAAAGAGAAAGGCAAAGACAACGAGAGCAGGAACGTCGTCGTCGAGAGGCTGTAAGTTCTTAATCTGAATTCCGTTCAATAGTTAATTGTTAATTGGAGATATTATGAGAGTGTGCAATAAATGTTGATTTTTCTCTTGGCAATTACAGATGGCAGGACAAATAGACATGAATTTGCAGTCGGAGTTGTTAGCAGCATTCGAAGAAAATGTTTTATAAGGGTCGTAAATATTATCAAGCTAAATGAATACCTTCTAGTACATACATTTAAACTGTTTACATTAAAATGTTTCTGTATAATAGAAAGGGTATAATGATAGTATAAATAGTGTTTAGGTAAAGTAGTACGTGCAAAATACAAACGGAGCGTCAACGTGAACATGAACTTGTGTTTAATGATTTGTAATGCAAATTTTCAGTTGTGCTGTGTGCTTCCTAAATTTCCTCGATAATTCATTCACATTTAATTTGGATCATTCATGATTATGATAGACGGAGATAGACATTCTATACTTTTCTACAAATAGGACTATGAAATATATATATATAATACGTAACGTAACGTCAACTATGTTTAAATAGTTTATACGAGTAGAAGCTTATAAATAAAATAAATACCATTTGATAAATTATTAATACGTATTAAATAGCCTAAGTGTAAGACTCTAGTTTAAAATTCTTGTACATCAACTGTATATAAAAGTACTGTTAATTCGAGTGTTGTGTCTGTGCGAGTGTATAATGTGTAATCGAGCAATGTTCAATAATAATAACGTAATGGATTTAATGGAAGGGACAAGCTGACCATCCCCTGTATATGGTGTTGGTTTGGCTATTTTGTGTAAAAAGTCATTACGAAGAATGTAATGTTATTATAATATATGTTTTTTCACTGCACACACAACTAGGAACACTTATATAATCTTACTCAATGTCATGTATAAAGTTATTATCATGCATCGTTACGAGTAAAAATTTAACATTAATTACGGTACGTCAGCAATAACTGGAAAGTTGATCTTTCTATGTGTTAAATACAATTGCCATTTGTCATCTCCGCTGAATTGAATTTCAATCAAATCAAAGGATCGAACTACTACGTTTTTACAAACAAAGTATTAAGAAGTAGTGTAAGTACAATTTAGAGTACTAATAATATAGGTACAACAAGGTAGGTGGGTACTCCTATAGTGAAGAACCTACTCGTTTGTGTACGACGTAAATTAATTAATTGACATCTTTATGCGTATTACACTACTCTACCTAACGTATGAAAATTAGGAAGGTAGATTAGCGTGTACTATTATTATAAACTGTATCTGGGTACTAATCTTTAAAAAAAAGTATCTAAACTGTAACTATACTAAAAAAAACATCCAAAAGATAGATATCTGTGTATAATGAGAATAATGACATTACTGATGATAAAATGATGTTTGATTTGTGTTGTGACACAATTATGTGACTAATGACTTAGTAAAATCGTAAGAGGTGAGATGAGATGGAGAACAAATAAAATTACTGCGAAAAATTTTACAAAACACATAGAATCTATTGACGAATTGATTTATTGAGTTGATTTGCTTCATTTCATACAAGTACGAGGATTATAATTTATAATAAATGCATGGATGATGAACTAGTTCATCTAAGCTAGTTAACTAGAACTAGCCAACATTGCAACGAGAAGCCTGTGTGAAAATTGTAAAATTGAAGTGATTCAGGCAGTTTATAAGGTTAGAAATTCATAAAAATAAAATAATCACCATTAAATTCAATGCAATCTTAATTACGGCACTCGAACTCGTAAAGTTGGACTGCAATTGGTTTACATTATTATTTACTGTTGCCCATCAAACGCTATTGCGAGATAATAATTATACAAAAGCAGCATCATTGTTTTTTTTGTCAAGAACTGTATAAATATACAAAAGCTTAGCAAAAGCTATACCTTAGCACTTTTATGCTTTCTACATAATCTGTTCTACCAGTTTGAGATTTATGATTACAATAATGAGAAAGATCTTGGTCCAACATGTAGAGAAAAAACAAGACTTATCAATGAAGCTTTTTATAGTTCAGTGGAAAGTATTAAAATAAAGCAGTGTTCATGAAAAAATATGTAACAAAACAAACTTTAAAAATTTCTATAATACAATACATTTAACTCAATGTAAAATATTTAAGTAATATTATAACATTAACAATGACAACATTTCTTAAAAACACACAGTTAAGTTGTAAGTAAGTTGAGTAGGCCTCTCGCCACAACAACAGTAGCAAAAGTACAGTCTAAAAATAGCAGCGTAATACCTTTAATAAAGTCTATCCATTTTTATGAGCAGAGAGTCGAAGACAGAGCTATCTAACTAATCTTAAGTTTGTAAGCAATGCCCCAATGGCATACGTTGTGCTAAACCACAATGATTTGTAAAACTATATAAAATCATACTTTGTAAAATTAGCCCAGCAACAGCAAAGGACAACGGATTTCTAAGTGCCAACGAGAAGAACAAAAGCCAAAAAATGTTCTCGACGGACTGATTACTTGCTTTCCTCTTCTTCCTTCTTCGTTTCTTCTTTCTCGTCTTTCTCCTTTCCTTCGTCTTTGATGACTTCCTTTTCATTTGCTTCTTTTTCATTAGGTTCCTTCTCAACATCTTTCTTCTCCTCTTCCGGTATATGTGTGTTCATTTTCAATGTGGACGTAATCTCTTCCCAATCCGGAAAGCTGCGTTCTTTGAGTCGATTTAAGAAGCCCGTTAGATTTGGACAGTTCTCTTGCAGCCAATCTCTAAGATCGTACGCCACGCAATTGTCCACAAACGCGATTTGACTCAAATGAGCAAACGCAACCACATCCAACTGCAAATTCAATAATTCACATGATTAAGTTAGTGATTGTTATTATACATTTCATAAATCTAAACTGCTCGTGCTCAATCAACAGTCATTAAATTAATGTATACAAGTATATTTGTATTTCAACTATTCTTACAGTGGTTGGCTTTTCCCCAAAGAAAAACGGCTTGTCTCCAAGTGTATCTATGTGTATTCATCACAATAAATTAAGATCAAAGTGCAAGTTTGAATAGGATAATAATTATTGAAATATTGAATACCAAGTGTGCATTTACATTATATTAAATGATTGTTTGCATATTTTAATATCTTCAGCGGCTATTAATTATGCAAATATGCAGTGTCGTATTTCATACGTTGCGTGAAGGAGGAGGAGGGCAGTACTACAATGTTTTCACACAGAGCACATGTACGAGATATTTAATGTTGCGCACAAAACTACCGGCTTTTTATTATAACCTTTGTTACTACTTTCTACATTAAGTTTTAAATGTGATTTAAATATTCTAATTATTTGACGTACTCTCACAGTGACTCAGACTCAAAGGCAGACTCAAAACTTACTAATTACGCAACAACGATTTTGAGTCTGGCCCTGTCAACTTCCACTAGGCAAATCAAAAAGTAAGAACAAAATTATTACTACAATTTTGATTCCCTGCGTTTATTTGCAATTTCAAAGAACCCTAATAAAATATAATTTGACATTTTTCAGGTTCTTGGTTGAATTATGGAGGACGACAGGGAGGACGACGTGAGATATCGACATCCGACAGACTATTGCAGTGAAGAGTGGGAATCTGACGAAAGAAACTACGATGAAAAGGAAGGAGGAGAACAGCCAGATCTAGAACCACAGCCATGTACATCATCTGAAGTTCGTGTTCTTCCAAACCTACCCCGGGAGGGAAGCGAGTACAGATTGCATAGCAGGGTTGGAGACAATAGAAGTTATTACATGTGCATTGTTGGTGGATGTCAAGTGCCGACAAGATACGCAGGTCCGGCTCAATATACGGACCGACATTGCAACAAGGATCACAAAGCGGATCCCAGTTTGATGGCTGAGTACAGATCAAGGGCCGCTGAAAGCACACGCAAGTCAAGAGCAACAAGAAAACAGGAAGAAGAAAAGAAGGGCATCTGGAGATTTTGTCAGCACCGGATCGACTACGGATGTATGTATAAAACAATGGTGGTACACGAACTTATGGAGCACGAGCGGGACCATGTGAATCGACCAGCCAAAACGTATACAGTGGTAACGGAAGATGAAAATTTGAATCGGTAAGCATTACACTACTTACACCATGCGACACTTATACTATAATTGTGTTTTTTAATTATAAAAAATTATATATTGGACTTCCTGTAATCAATGGAGATAACTCATCTACAAAGGGGTTAATGCAAATGGCATCGTGCGACAAGGTAATTTTTTGGAGAAAGAAAATTGCCAATATTCCAATATCTGCCAAGATGTTATTACGAATGCAGAAAAAGCGGCATATGTCGTACAAAAGTTGAAAGCACAGCACGCAGTTCTGTGCTCTGAATTTATGCGTACCCACACTTCCTGCAACTCTAAACTCTCTCATGGCGTCCACATCAAACCCAGTGACCTAAACAGCGACTACAAAATTCTACCCATTGTTCGTACCCCTTCTCTAATTAACAAGCAAACAATAATAATAAATTATTGCTATTGTTTTTTTATTTCAGAAATGTCTTGGGAATCCACATTGGATCTACTTGGGTATGGAATCTGACGGAAGGATTTCAGAAAAACACCAGTTCAAAGAAATGTCACTCATCGGGAATAGCTAAGAAAGTGCTTGCTTCAAATAGAGAACTCGCAGCCTACCGTGTGTTACGTACGACGTTCACCAACGTATATTACTAATGGAAATCGAGTGTCTGCCTACAAAACGGCAGAATTTATAGAGGGTCGATGGCGATGGCAGGTACTTGTCTTATGTCTACCAAAGTAATAATAACTGAATTATTGCCATAAATGTATCAACAGTAGTTAATAATCTTTGTTGTTTTTTATTTTTGCAGACTTTGTTCGTTCTCCTGAGAAACTCTTCCATCCAGCCAGAGTACAAAATCTGGTGTTACTCTGCTATGCGGAGACAATGTAGGTTCTCAAGTATCCAAGACTCATCCCTTCTTTATTGGCTGAACTGGAGGACTTCTCCACTCTGATTTGTTTCAATGATGACTGCCCCATCGATCATTCTACTGCCACTATCCCTCAGCTCCACTTCCACCGCAAAGACTTTGTCAATGACTTTAAAGGCCTAAACATTCCTCGAAGTGAGAAATCAATTATATTATTACCGTAGATTTGTACAACAACACATAATCAAATGTACTGTATTTATTTATTTTTGCAGAAAGTAGTAGATGACGAACTTTACCAACAATATCTTTTCTTTGTGGAACAACAACTAGAGCAACACTAAATACACTTTTTACACTACATGACTCATATACAATTAAATGATCTCTTTATGCTGTGATATGAGAAATGTATTACCTGTACTGACCCTTCATAAACTGTATTAAAGTGACTTGTGTAATATTTGAATTGTTAATAATTTGAGACATAGCATTATTATTAGTACACACTGGTCAACCCATCTCTCTTCAACATTTTTAAATTATAAATTTAAAAGATGAAAATTTCACCTGCAAGGACTGTAAGATCCTGTTTCCCGAACTCAAAAACTTCATCAGGAGAATGAACTCCCATGCCATGTGCCTTCACCTTCTTCCCTCCTTTTCTTGAATATGTCAACCTGAAGACGAAATTCAAAACTGCATTCGGGATGCGTGATCCCAATGCATGTTGAAGGCTGAGCTTGACGCCCTGCAATTACGCAACAACCATTGTTAGTGTGGGTATAATATACTTTTCATGATAAGTCATTATCATTATAGTATGTACTGAGAAATTAAAGCATTGTTTTTTGCGGATCGCATTCTAACCTTTATCCACGAATCGGGATTCTTAGAACGCCAGTACACGTACACCCAATTAAGATGATTTTCTATCATCGATACGAGTGCATGCGATGAGTTCTTTTCCTCCTTCGTTAGGTGAGCATCGAGATCAGCATCGAAATGCTGACTTAGTTTGGAAATGATGACGGCTGAGTCAGCAATTTCCTCCCCGTTTAATTCCACAAATGGAAGTTGACCTTTGGACGATCTGAACTTGAGTTTATGATCCACATTCTAAATTGAAAAAATATTAATACATTAGCAGTGACTAATACTTGCACATTCATCTCAAAGCAGTTTTACCCTTCCATAGTGCCATTGCCACTTCCATATTATTATTTATTGCTTATCAGAGTATTTACCAAATATTCATTAGGCTTAAGCTAAAGTAACCAACAGTTTCTTTTCTAGGTATGCGCACACTAGATTTCTGTCTCTGTCTCTGTCTCTCTCTCACTCTCTCTATGGTCTCTGGTGTAATTAATTATCCATTTAGAGCTCTCATGCATTATTTGTTTCTTCACTCTTAATCATCTTGTGTACATCACAAACAGAATTACTCACACGTAAGCATTGCATAAATAAACATAACATTCTTCAACTCTCTCTTGCTCGCTCGCTCGTTGCCTCTATCTTGAAGTTGTGCTGAGAAAATAGGAGTAGTAATTAAGGATAACATGCATATAACCAAGCATTAATAACATGCATACTTAAAGCTCACCCAAAGAAACGTCTACATAATGACTTGACTGCGTTTTTATAGTCTGCATTTCAGCCAGTCATTTCGCATTTATCATTTGTTGAACAACGATATAAGAGAAGGAGAGAGACAAGACAGCAAAGTTAAGTCATCAACATCAGTCAACAAGTAGGCACAGTTAATGGCCAATTGTATTATGTATGTTTGTATCAATGTATCTAAAGTTACGAAGAAATAGCCTTCGCAGCATAATACATCATATCGCAAACAGAAACTTGAACTTCTCAAGCATCTTTTCTTTTCCTCTCTCTCTCTCTCCCTGACTCTACTCTGTGTGTATCTTAAGCTGTTTGTGTGTGTCATGTCTCTTTCCATGGAATATAATACGACAATACAGTTTATATGAGTAAGAAAAGAAGCCCACCCATTCTACGCGATCCCATAGTAGCCATACTAGAATGTATTTTCAGTGAATCAATGATAAGACATAGTACGTGGTGACGACTCGGCTCGGCGAGCCTTAATCGATATTCCTTGACTCGGCGTACAAGAAACCGTCTCAAGTGCACTTGTGCTCAGCATATAACACGACCATGTTCCAGTCCAAAGTCAAACCATGAAAACCTTCATTTCCATGCTATCCCTTCCGATAGAAGAAGAGAAAGAGCATGTACGCTCTACTCAGCAGAATTGAACTCAACTACGCTCCCTACTTTTTGTAGACAGGGTGTGGCTCACTAATATTGACATAAGCCGAACACTGCACTCAACGCATGAATGTGATGTGAGTGAACGGTCCTAAAAGCAATCCCGAGAATCCCGTCTGCTACCGTGCTACCAAAACCAAACCGATACCTTCCCATAGAACACCACACATAAACCGTATGCCTACTTAGCCGTGCCCGTCCTTTACTAAAAAGCACACACACAGCACACTCTTGCCAATGCATTGCTTTGCTCGACCCGAACAGATTTCGCACACTACTATCCACTGTACAAGTCTGAAACGACAGTACAATAACATTTTATCGGTGAGGCAAATACACAAATGTACCTACAAACTACAAGTATTTGCCAATGATTCCATCCACTACTTCTGCCGTGACTCAAGTCTAAAACAATTACAATTAAACTAAACTTGGTAGCAAACGATGACAGTAGACATGAGCATGACTAACTCTGCACTACTTCCCCGCTCTGAGTAAAACTATACATATTTAATCCATTTGGCCTGTCGATGTCCTGATTGCCTGAATGAGTCAACGCGACCGACTGTCAGCCAACATGACATAAAACAATAGAACTAGGAACATTATTTTTACAATCAACTTATATTTAGCTTTCATTATTTAACTGATTTATCTGATCAAATTTACGACATCATTCCACTCGAATTTTACGACCATTACTAAAGAAATCCAACGGTGCAGAAATTCAAGCAATTTCCGCACTATTCCATTCTCTATTTAAGATTAAATAAATAAGGGTGAACAAGGGTCACTTTTCTTACCTCATACTTGATTCCATTGAGACGGAGCCAAGTCTCCACTTTTAGACAATAAGGACTCAAAGATGGTAGAAGCGGCGTCCGACAGAACTGGTACAAGTACACCACATCCTTTTCGAATTCGGACTTGTGGACACGAACCGGAGGCGGTGGCGGGGGAGCCTCAACGACCGGCTCTTCAACTGCCTTCTTCTCGGGAGTGGTGGCGGCAGCCTCCTCAGCTTTCTTGGACTCTTTATCCTTCTCCTCCACAGCGGCCGTCTTCTCCTCCACTACACTCTTGTTCTCCACCTCAGCCGACATTAGATCGTCTCTTGAATTCCAAGTGAAGGGCGACGACAAAAAAGGAAACTCCCGATTTTGGTCAAAACACTCTAACGCCTGGACGACAAACAACAATTCAAAATTCACAGAATGATCGGCTTTTTTTACAACTGACTACTAGATGTTAAAGTTTTTGACAGTTGATGAGAAAAGGCGAGTCAAGAACAGAACAGAAGCTTACTTATTACGTGTAGGAAGGAATGGCTGGTCTCTGGCTGGATCTCCTCTCGGCTCTCTCGTCTGGTCTCCGTCGTTGATTCGGTTGCTGAAAATGCTGTGCTTGGCTCTCTCAGCTTCGGTCTAGCTTTTCAAGTCAACCAACTCTGTTCACGTAGTTTGGTGGAGCTGTTGCGTTCCTTACTCCCTGTCCGTACACTGTGCTCACAGATAACACAGCAGAGCACGTACAAAAAGTCAGTAGTAGTAGCAGTAGAAGCGAGTCCTGTCTAGTCTGAACATGTTTACTATAATATTATGGCTTTGGCTATAATACTCTAGCAGCACAGCAGCAAATAGCAAAAAGTGCCCGATTTCTTCTATTCTGCTCTACTGTTATGTTGTCTGTCTCTGCCCTGTATCCCATTGCGTTGCGTTGGACTAATGATGCTATTGCATTGCATGCCTTTGACTATGACTACGTACGTACGTTTACTCACAACACACACACACACACGTATAATGCAATTGATTGCATTCAGTCCCTGATGTTGAGAGCGTTCTTTCCGTATTTCTCCTAACATTGAGGTAAAGGCAAAGGCACTTTAGATTACCCATGCAATGTTATATGTAAAGTGTCGTGCGGGCAGAGAAAGAGGGTCGCTCCCAAACAACGCCAACTTGGTCCGTCCCTTCTCTTGCAACTACCAATGCTGAGGCGAGTATTTAAGTGTGAGGGGTGAGCGGTTCGTTTCTCTGTCGATTTGCTGTGACCGAGCCCTTGTGAGGAACTCGTGGCGCCTTTAAATCTTATGACTCATTTGCCAGGTCAAATTTGTCAGTGGCTACCATTTGGAATTTTACGAGATCAAAGGTTCTTTTTTCTGGTATTGTATGCTGATGTCGTTGTGCGAAAGATAAAAGGACTGACTGATAACGTATTATAAATAGTCAACCGCTGCTCAAGCTAGGTCCACTCACTCACTCCACATTGTTTTGGTAAAACTCAATGGACTAGTTAGAGGCACTTGCATTCGTAATCATAAAGGAATGCTGTTTTTTATCTACTGTATGTATGTACACTAACCGAAAGTATTCATTTGCATATACCAGCACACAACATTTAATATTATAATATAATTTAGTACCATTATCAGTAGTATGGTAGTACAGTACGTAGTACGTACTTCAATGTACGAATTAAGGCTCGTATTCATGCAGTATTCGTGTATTTCTCCCAATACCGGATCACGTGTTAAAATGACCATTTCGTTTTTAACAAGACTTCGGGTTGCAAGTGCAACTTGCAACGTCTAGAAATTAGTACTTTGCCAAAAAACCATAGAGGTATACGGTATATAAATATAAGCAAAAAACGAATAGGCAAACTTTTTGTCCGAAACAATTTGTGTCCTGATGCTTATGGTTTCCAACAAATAAAGAAAGCTCAATTACACTTACAATTTTAATAATGGAATTACGGAAATCGTATTATGGAATTCCCATGCACACA
>JABASC010001672.1:0-21721 GCA_019776185.1 Plutomurus gul | reverse complement strand
TTGCCATTCTATGTCGTTGCCATTCTATGTCGTTGCCATTCTATGTCGTTGCCATTCTATGTCGTTGCAATTCTATATCGTCGAAATTAGATGTTATTGATTCTATGTCATTGGTATTCTACAATATTGATTCTATCAAATGACCCCGAATCCTTATTGATATCTACATAAATAATATGCACACCAACAACAAAGAGGTTCAAAGTAATACCTTCAAATTTCATGCAAATTCTATCATGCATTGCATTGAGTTTTATTAATATTAATTAACATTATTACACTGTGATTTTCGGAAGAATTCAATGCAAATTCATATAATTTGGTGCAGGGCAGGTTCAAACTTAGTAATTTTAAATCTCCAGGCGGTTGTATGTTGAATTAAACGATGCATTGGTAATTTCCAATCAGTCAATAAGCTGATGTTAAATAACTCCGTACAGAATTTGCTGGACTGAGCACTGAGTTATTTATCAATAACCAATTGTCCAATTCGTGGGAGGGAATTTTGATTTAAACCAAAGTCTACATGGATTTACATAAACTTATCGGTATATACATCCACGTGTTTATGCAATGTAAAATGTAATGTTTCTATATAAAGTGTACCCTTGGTGCATAATTAGGAATGATTATTAAATTTGCTCTCTTGTTCGTCTTAGCTAAAAATTCTAATGTTGATAATATTAATTATTCATTCTAATTTCACAGTACTTCGCCTGCTCCTTCTACTTTGCCCTCTATGCAAAAACTTCAATGTTTTGGGATCCACAGATACCAATTAATATTATTATAAGGATTGTCGAAGAGTTTGATGAAAATTTTATGGTCACCCCAGGCTGTGTACTAAATGCATCAGGGACAATCAGGGTGTAAACAAAGACGGGTGTCTCTTTATATGAATGTACATAAGTACGAGTGACGAGTACATAATATATGATATTGGTGAATGGAAAGAAAGATATTTTTCCATCATCATAGAAATGATTTTAATGCTCGGAAGACAAAAATTAATTGTTCAAAATTTCTTTATTGGTTAATTGAGATTCAGTTTGAGTTTTCAAGTATTGTTTAATTTTACAATCACATCATCAGAGTCAAAAATGAATACAACCGATAGTTTAGACTTTAGGCTGATAAATTCTACAATAATAATAGTACATTCTAAATCTGTGTGTCATAAAATAATTGCTAAAACATTGAAATTGTAATGACAATTATTTTAAAGGATTAGAGGAGCTCAAATAGATCTGCTTTATTGTTCCACCATGACCTCTGCAGTGTAATAAAGAGTTTAAAGTATTAGCTGATTTTTTAAAATTGTTAGATTTAAATAGTAGGTAAATATCCTTCGTAAAAGTCCACCCATTTTTGATGAGAAAGAATTGAATGATGATTTTGTTTCACTTATTGCGTCGCTCAATATACATACGTGCAAAACGGTGCAATACATATAATTATATTTATTGTTAATAGCATATATTGCGTATTTTATAGTGTCTAAGTAAGAGTTTGGTATACATGACAATTTCAATGGAGAAGATTTTGTCGTGCATTTTGGTGGAGGTTGTTCTTTTAAACTTACAACTGCAATTACGCTGCAGCAAATTAAATGACTAAAATTTGAATAAAGATTCAATTCACTCAAATTGCAATGTGTGTCGAAAAAAATCCATAAAGTAACACAGAAAGGGTAATATTGCCGGATTACAATATTCAGGCCTGAATTTTCCTCCGTTTTTGCACGACTGAAATCTGGAAGGGTACATTTAGAGGGAATTTGTGGCGGACTCGGTTGCAGCGACCAGGTATTATGGGGGTTTTAAATAATGTGTATAGCATTTTTAGTTGAATAACATTGTACGTTTGTGTTAATACAATTACGTTTGAAGATCAGCAATGAACTCCGATTGACATTAAAGTTTTTTTAATTGACTAAACCAGATACCTGATATTCTCTGTCCAAGAGGACAGGACAACTCGTAATTGTAGATAATTTGTTCTTAATGAACCGAGTAAGCATTTCAAAACAAACTATTTTGTAACTGCTTCCGAATAATTTATTAATACAGTACATTCGCAAAATCGGAACTGGATGATCTACTATTATTCTCTCTATAGATCCGAATAGTCTGATTTTATTTCACAAACCATTCTGTGTAAAGCAGACAGCTTGGGTGAAACCGTTATTCCACAATGAAGTCGTACTCCAATCGCCTGAAGAGAAATTGTCTGAATGAGTAAGTACTTAACTTAGACTGTGAACAGCTCTAAGCAGTTAGTGCGTATTTACTTACTACAACTTTTCTGTTCTAATTGTTAGTAGTAGATATTTAACTTGCAAGTTGCTTACAGTGAATTGACATATTGATAAATTATCTACCAAAAACTAAAAACTACAATTATGTATGTACATAAGTGTCTTTGGCGCTTGAAAGAAATATTTTGAAATATAATATCGTGTTATTTACAACTATGCTAAAAGTAGAAGTAGGAATTTGTATCGATTTCTTATTCTTACTTAATAAATCGCTTTCATTACATTTTTTAATTCTCATATTTTAACATTATTTATTTTTTCATTAGGTACTGTTTATATGTATATTGAGGTCGAGTATCCGTGTGGTTGTAGTATGAATTCGCTAGATCATAGCTTTACAACTTACACCACTAGAACTGGTTCCCTAAAACCGAACCCAAACGTATTAGAACTAGTACAAGCCGTTTCCTTCATGACATTATATCGACTCACACCACCACTTCATACGACTTAATTTGTTCAGTTTCAACAAGGTTTTTTAACATTATTATTGTGCTTAAAGTTTAGTAATTGTTGTGTACATATTTCATATGCGTATAATAGTGTACGACGATATTTTTTACTTTCCGTTGTTTCACAGTGAATGAGACGTGCACAAATAAAATTATATACAAGAAGTAGTCTTTAGTATCCAACTATCCAAATTACAATTTTATCTCCATTTTCAAAACGTAATGTTAGATTAGTAGTAGAGAAATCTCTATATCTTCAGATTTGGAAAGTTAATGAATGACGAATTACTTGTCTTGTTGTCTAGTGCTGTACATCTTTGTTTAATACTACCAAAATGTTAAGTTAATTGAGTTTTAAAAAGAAACTTGTAACAATTGTTATTCATAAGTACATATATTTCCGTTTGGTATATACGATACATCAATACATCTATATAAATAAATAAATTAGCATTTTGTTCCCTAATAGTTTTTTGCAAGTAAAATAAATATGTAATCAGGTTAGTAGTCAGCAAGCATTTCAGATTCGTATGCTCTGCTAATCACAAATAAACCACACATGTGCTAAAACCTAAGCTGTTTTGCTGTTGCTCCGTTGACAGCTACTAAAGTACTTAATCTACTACAAGTCATCGAATGCGGTTTGAGATCATTCAGGATAGTGGCGCACTCAAATTCAAAATATAGTTACAGAATTATATATTCTGTATTACAATATAATGCAGCGAATGGATTCACAAAATTCTATTAAATATCCAAATTCAGGATTTTGTCCCCCAAATAAAAGATAGACTTGGTTTCGTCAGCGCAAAATATGGATATTGTTAAAATTGTAATACGTACACAAATGTTCTAATTGAATCAACTTGCCAAGTGCTGATAGCAAATATACTACTACAGTAGACAAAAGAACGTGTCATACCTAGGCATTTTAGAGTGTAAACTAAGTAATCATTTTTTGTTTCGATGTCCGCCAATCTGATGCTTAATCTCGTTCTTAATGCTAATGTAAATTCATTCTGTGTCTTTGTCCTCTTTCCACAATCCATTAACTAAAACTGACAAAAAATATAATTTCTCCAAAACAAAATGTTATGTTTAAAACATGTTAGTTTTAATTTGCTACACTATAACCTATAACAAACTAAATAGAAAAATTAGAAACCAAATTGAAAATTTAAATTTAATGCTGCTCGGTGCACAAAAACAAACTTTACTACGAAATTTGTTCAAACATTTCTTTCCTCTACCTTTGTGCAAACCATGTATCAATTTATCATCAACAACATTTATCATTTATGCGGTTTACCAGTCAGAGTATAACAAAAGCCTAACAAATATTTCTTTTAAAATGACCCAGAGAATTTCAATATATATGTAATTGAGTTGATAACAAACCCTATAATGTACACATTAGTTGGTATGACAATATCATCGTAAACCAACCATGACTTCGTATTAGCAAATAAAACTATAAATAAAGAAATAATACATATAATCGAATACTGAAGACAATTCACAGTATTCATGTAGGTATAGGACAATAATGCAATTAAATGGATTTTAATTATAATTACTGCTAAGCAGTGCATATGTGGATATAGTGACTCCTACTTATTGTTAGTCCAACAGCGATTCAAACAGTGTCCAAACAAAATTTGAAGTTTGCAAAACTGCAGATGAAATAAACTTTTGCAGAAAGCTGGACACACCTTCACTGAGCAGTTCCACTTTCACCTAAATAGAATAGGGTGAAAGTGCCGCTGTCCAATGACTTTCTTCGTGTATAATTACACACAGATAGTAACTTGCTTGGTCTTCGATGACTTCGTCTCTGGAGGATTCGTATAAATGCCAAATGAGAATTCGTATCATATTACTGCTGCATTGCTGATATATGTATAATGAATGATGACATTGACACATTGTTAAATACTTGTGGCATTTATACGAGTCCACCACCGGCTGAACTCTCCATAAACCAACCTGCTTTCACAATATCACGTTTCCTGGTCCAATCCTAAAGTGAACATTACAATTTTTGTTTCATGCTCTCTTTCTATTGGCAATTATCACGAAAAGAGATTTAATGTCATTTGAATAGAGATTTGCCTTAAAGTACCTACATAAACTGCTTACAGACTAACGTGGCAGGAGTTGAATTCATATAATATTTATGATTTAGCAAATTTTACGCTTAATGATTAATTGACTTGAAATCTCTTAGCCGTCTTTTATACTATGTATATAGATAGTAGGCAATCTATTTACCACATGGATAACATATGTAGATTTAATTTTTACGCATGCACTTAAGCAAACTAATATGTAATCATAAATCATATTATCGTTGAGTGCTTCCATACCGTACCTGTGAAGTAGATGTAGTTATGTAAGTATTTTTGTGTAATAGGCTGATTCTGTGTGGAAATTGCGATTGGTTTGGACACATAACACGATATGGAATCGCATATGTGTGTACCTAATAGTAATCAGTATCTAACTGTAAGTAACATCATTACCATTAAAGTATATTATTATACAATATATTGTAAACATTAAACTTGGTTTGAATCACAAAAAGTTGAAAATGTCTTGCATTAATGGGAATTATTGCGCTCTTCGTCCTTTCCTTTGACAACTTTCGAAGTTTCTTCATTTTCGTCAAAATCATGGAAAATCTTTGGGGCGAGTATAAAAAAACTTGAAGCAAATATTCCACCACCCGCAACCACAAATGACCACGAGCTTGTTTCAGTCAAATCGTATATCACACCTACAGAGAAAAAGTAAATCGTTGTTAATTGCATTTTAATAACCTATAATTAATTGTATGTGTACACACACTACTGTCACAGTAAATTGAATAAAGAGGAGCGATTTACCTGCAATCGGCGGTCCCACGAGATTTCCTATCCCTTGAAAGTATAATACATTATTTTTCATTATCTGCATATCATCCTTGTTGGAATTTAAAAAAAATCTTTACTGGCTAATTCATGCCATTCTTACTGACAAATTAATTTACAATTTAAAGTTCAATTCATTTTTTTTCTACTGACATTTCATTATCGTTATTATTACTGATTTTCAATTATGACCTACTGTAGCATTCATTATATATTAATATTAATATTTTTATCATCATTACTTTTAAACCCCAAATCGTTATTTCTACTGTATAAATAAGATTAACCTGAATACCTACCTTGAACTAGTAGGAGTAAACCGTAGGCGTTCGCGAAACATTCTATGCTGACAACCTATGAGTGTCCACAAAAGCAAACAATTTGCATAAAATTTGCCGTAAGGTAAGGTTGTATAGATTCAAAATAAATGAGACAAATTCTGAATTTTATTTGTTCGGTTACCTTCACAAGAATTACCGAAGTCAGCGAGTAATTGGCAGCAATTGTTAAACCGAAAATTGCACAAGCGGTTGCCAACATGGTGAAATTCCATGCCATGCATGATGGCATCATTATAGTCGCACCACCGCAAAATGCCATACACACACCATACACAACGATAGCATTAGCCCACTTCTTGTCTCCCATATAACCCAACAAAACCTACATGACCCCAATCAAAGAAAAAATCATCGTTATTTTTTACGCATCTGAAAATTTCAAATGTTCATCAAGCGACTATCTTACATTTCCAATCACGTTGAACAGTCCAACAATAGAAATAAGGTAAGAACTTAATTCTTCAGAGTAGCCACTTTGAAAAGCAGCATCTTGCAGGTACACATAGGGCACATCATACCTAAATCACATCCCAAGAAATAATACAATCATCTCTATTTATTTATTTATTAGTTATTACTTCATTATTTTGGGAAATAATGAACTAACGGTCTGTGCGATACAAAAAGTGTTTAAATAATCATGGGAAATCATAATCGCAAATTGTTTAATAAATGATGGCGAGAAAGTCACTGCCTACTACGCTCACTCACCACATGTAAAGAAGCAAATTGGACATGATGAAGAGAAGAAACCGAGTGTTTTTCAAATGCTGCCATTCACAAACTCCACGAAGCCATTTGCACACATCTCCCAAGACAGCCATCCATTCCTGAAACCCAAATAGAGAAGTTAAGGCAAGAGAAAGAACCAGTTAGTGCATTCAGCATTGTGGGCTGGAGAGGAAATGGAATAAACAATGAAAAATTCAGTGATTCCATAGATTCGGAAAACCTTTTAAAACAGTCAACACTAGAAAATGCTTTGCTACACACAAGGTTTCGTTAATTCCGCTTCTCACACATTAATCCCGATCCAATGGAATAAATTGGAATTAAGATTTTCGAGAAACATTTTTCCTTTTTGCACGACAACTTGATAAAATGTAGCAAGTATTATAAAATTTACTTTTTCACAATTCTAACTGAACCTCATCTACGGCCAACCAGACATTTTATGCAAACTTAAAGTGTAACTGTACCTTAACTAAATCAGCATAAAAACTAACTTCTAACCACATTAATTTTAGTAACAAGTTTTTGAGTCGAAATCCTATGAGTTTCATCAAATTTTATAATTAGTTCATGAAAAACAATAAATCCCCCCAAAAGGAATTTAACACATCAAATGCAATTACTACATACCGCTACTTAATCCCAATATATGGAATATTGCCATCCGAAACCCTGGCACATCCACTGATCTATCCGTTCCAATATCCAACCGTAGCATGCACAGTGTGCACTAGTTATTCCGCGAAACAAACAGTTGTTCTCTGTTTAGAATATAAATTCAGCACGTTGCACCGCACTCCAATTCACATTATTTCGCCCTGTTTCCTTCAACACAGCACCATAAAGCTGTACGCAACTTATGACGTAAATTCCTATCCCTTTGCATTATACACGGAGTTTTTTGGCAGTTCCCCACAGGGACTTACAACATACTTTCAACAACTGGAAAAGTAAGTAAACCCACCGTCTAACCTTAGGTACACAGTACAAGCCAGTTTTCAGTACTTCTTCCATCTTCTACAATGTAATACTAGTTATCTCTTTTTGCACCTTAATGCAGACAGCGTGAAAATGGTATAGGAAAGGGCCTATGAAATATGCACGACTATGTAGTGCTCTGAGCTTTGAGTCTTTGAGTCCCAAGGCGACGGGATCTATCCGGCTCTAACTCTAAATGGGAATTATCGTCTTTTCCTACTTATACTACATAAATAGGTTGAAGGTTGGATCTGGATAGAAAGTAAACTTTATGCTTACATGAGTGCTCCGGTCGTCAGCAGTGGCAACAGAAATAATATCGGGGCACGAGGATGCGGGTCTTAGGCGATAGCGTTTCAGAGACAGCACGGCTCCTCTGTATGTGAGCGAGTGACGATGGATACCTGACCAGGAACTACTGAAACACGAAAACAAACAAAAGTAGTCATGAAAATGTTACAGTTGTTCTGTGATAGAATGATTATTATAAAGTAGAATCCACGAAATCCATCTCAGGAGTCACGTCATGAGCATAGAGACTGACAGGTAAATTACTTATATTCGTATACACAAGAAAGACCCACTTTGAAAACATAAAAGATGAATGATGTAGTACATTCAAGGGACAACGGAGATACACATTAATATTTTATTATTCTAGAAGATGGATATACAGGATTAGTTTTTCTGATCTTCACTCTACTCAAAGTAGTTTCTTCTTTCGAGTGTGCATATTTAATTCTGAAGCCTTACCTGGTATTAGTAACTACGTAATTTCTCATGGCTGTTTGTTGAGCTGTTCGTTGATAGGGGCCTTGACCCGGGGAAGCAGCATTTGAGTTATTATTGCTAGCGCAGTTATTATTACTAGTGCTGGTGCTATTCGAAATAGGACTTAGAATAGTAGCACTGTTGTTTGTAATAGTATTGCTGGTATTAGTTGGAGAGGCCACTTCAGTGTCCTTGTCTTTGATATCACTATCGCCGCCATCAGTACAACTAGTGTCTTTATTGTTACAATTGCTGTGCTTAGTATTCGTCGTTTCGGTGACCGCTGCCACCGCACCAATGCTTCCGAAATTTTGTTGTGGGTTGAAAGCATGAAAGGCTGACCGACGCTGCTCTTGTTCTTGCACAAAGGTTGGTATGCATATCGCTGAGTTACAAAGTCTTTCATTTTTCATTGAGGCGTTTATGTCGCTGGAAACTAGGTCAACGCATGGCAGTACACTAAAAGACAGATAATTTAATGTCGCATTACAACAAGCTATTTACCAGCTTCGATTTAAATTTCTATACCTTGGAATAACAAAATAAACTACATTGAATTAAAGGATTTCTCACAATAAAAATGGATCCATCATGTACTTTTTAATTGGATCCTATAATTGCACATTGGCAATTCATTGACATGCTCACTAACAGCTCATTTGAATATCAGCATATTTTGAATCACATATCATCGTGCATTTGTATGCATTAATTAGCGTTGAAAACTACTCTATAATTTCGTTCCACTCGTTCACTCTTCTGAATATCTTCACATGTACAAAGTGCTAAGGTACACAATTGTAATTCCGCAGTTAATATATAATCGTTTTTTCAATTATTTCAACAGTAACGATACAAGGTGCAAAACTCACCGGTATTACAAGCATATAGCTTTCCAAGTAATTGCGATTGCAAGTAATATGATTCGGTACATATACATATAAGTAAGTACAAAAGAGCTTACTGATGATTATGATGGTGATTATGATGAGATTTATATGCCTTTTTCTTAGTCCACTCCAAATCCCGCATAAGGGCACCACAAACACACAAGTTGAGGAAGGCCCCTGCAAATATGAGGGTCGTACCTCGCCAACCATATTCGTCTACAAATGCACATATTTTTTAGTTTACAAATCGGGGGAACTATAAAATAATTTTTTTGGGTCATTCACCTATAAGAAACTGAGTAAGAGGAGCAAACAGAACAGTTCCGATTCCCCCACCACAAACAGAAAGGCCGGTTGCGAGTGACCTTCGGTCTTCAAAATAGTAGGCGACTATTACCACAGCTGCCACATAGCACAGGGAAAGTCCGAACCCAGTTATTATACCGAAAGTTATGCAGAGCACCCATATAGAATCTATTTATAAATATTGCGGGTATATTTATTAGAAATTGTTTGTTAACGTGTTGCATAATTTTTAAATCCGTTGCTACACTTACTTGCGTAAGACGACAATATAAATCCTATAGCTGCCAGCAGTCCTCCGGCTATCGTCACCCGTCTACATCCAAATCTATCAGTGAGAGAAGAAGCAATCGGTCCAGACAGCAACGGCATAGCAGCCAAAAGACTTCCTACCCATGCTGTCGTAGATTTTGAGTGACCAAAAAAGCTGACGAATTTCACATAAAAAGCTCCGAATGAGAATGTTACTCCGTCTGCGATCAAATTGACTAAAAAAGCCGCCCCGACAACTACCCAGCTGAAAAACATAAAAGTCATTGTTTAAATTCACGAATGAAATTATAGGTCATCATAAAGAAGAGTAGCTTTCTCCCACGTGGCAAAAACTAAATGTAGATAGCCTATGTTAAATATATCAATATGAAAAACCTACGAGAAAAATGACATAAAAATCTAAAGCTTCTAAATCAGTCTCATTTTCTACTTTTGCCATTAAAAATACATCTCAGCCTTTGATAACTTCGTAATGACTTTATGGAAAATGACATTAAGAAGAATCTTTATTTAAAATGTTTTCCATACAACGGATGCATGAGAGCAATCATGAAGCTATAGTTAAAAGTAGACAGGTGAACTAATCACTTCCATTTACACTTAAATTTTCTCGTTTGTAAAATGAGAAATAAAGTTCTGCGGGTTTTAACATAGAGGTAGGAGTAAGCATTGTAAAAACTTGGATAAAATATTTTTTACAAGCATCCTGCACGGATAGATGTTTTTAAAAAGATAAATGAAATATACTTGGTAATATGGTATTGTATCTTCGAACATATATCTGTCACCTATTATTATTACGTTCAATTTTGTATTGTATCCTTTGTGCAACTAGAACTTTACGTGCATTTGTCCAATCTGAATTCTTTACATTTCTCTGTTCACCAAGCCAATATTGGCAAGAAAGCAAGATTCGTTACTACATCCAAAGATTTTTCTACACAGTGTACTTCAATGACGTCGCAATGTAAATTCTCCATAAAAGCTAAAAGTACAATTGTGAAAAGTAGATTTAAGACTTTAAGAGTACGAAAAAGAATCAAGATTTTAATTACCCCCATCCTCCGTCCGGCGGGGCCCGTTCCAATGTTGTGGATATTTCTGAAACTTCGGTATCAGTTGATTCGTGACGGAATCGTCCTCTTTTTCGACTGCTAACGGTTGAACTTCTTGTAGAAGTCTCGAGCATTGCTGCCGTAACAGAGGCATCCACTTCACCCGTACTCCCTCTCCTACCCACTGAAGGACGCCGGTTTCGGTTTCTATTCTGATCCATTCCCATAATACCATTGCTTGGCATCACCCAGTTAATCGAGTACTTTAAGACTATTAACTGCAGATAATCCCTCCCTTAAATCTAATGCAATCTCTGCAAAGCAAAAATCAAGCAGAAAATGAATCTTCGTGCAAGCCATTGGAAAAGAGGCTTCGGCTAAGCTCACAATAATGTAACAGTAAAAGTTTAGGGCAGCACAAACAGTTTTGTATTGCTATCATCTTCAAGCCTACAACGAACGAACACAGAAAGTTCAAGTTATGCCACTACTGACATGCGTCAAAATAGTTTTTTACGATGAATTCAACATTTTCATCATCAACATTGTCTGATGTTAAAAAAAATCTGATCTGTTTGTTGTAGTGCTTAGAAAATGCAATGCAACCGTTGAATCATTATTGTTATTGTCACTCTGTCTGGTTTGAATATATTATGGTAAGCTTGGATATAATAATGTATTGACTATACATACTTATTTTGAAATGTCAATGATTCCTTAAATACATTTTTATAAATGTTGCTTTATACATACGTACAATACATACATTTCTTCACCGCAGCAAGCGTTAGTGTTGTCCACTTTGAGGAAACCGTTTATTCAAATTCAATCTGGTAACGAGTTGCCTACCCAGATTTAATGAGCCAATCGGAGTTAAAATTAGCAGTCAACACAGAATACACACATTCTCAAATTGTGAGTAGAGATATTCGCTTTATCGTATAACATTTATAATTGTACCTTATCACTAGAGTACATTTTTGTGGTTCACCTTTCATAAGAGAAACAATGAAAACAGGGAAAACGATAACATTCAGCAGGTCTAGATCTGAAACTGCCATTGGGAATTCGTAATTCGTTGCACTAAAATTCGTCCAGTGATTAGTAGTAATTAATTGGGAACACTTATTGCCCAAACTATTACTATCAAATAACCCACAGCCCAAGACCACACTATTTAATTTGGATAGACTTAAGGAGTTCTTTGCACATTTGAAAATGAACACCGAGTTATTGAGCAGGACGAGCGTGTACAATTCCGACTAAGAGTCAGCCACCACAATATGACACTAGAGAATTGAGATGAAAGCATCCTACTTGTGGCTTGCAATGTAATTTGTAATATGCATAAAGTTTATAAATAATGTGGTCGCGTCTTTCACCACACCAGTTGTTTGTTTCTTTGTTGAGGAGTAGTCAGAGAAAAGACCCTTCTTCAAACAACTCAATACACACCGCACTGTATAATGTGTTTGTTTAGTCGTACTGCATTTCATTCAGCACGTTAATAAGGCACGAAAGGAAAAATAAACTACTACAGAAAATAATGGTGCTATGTACGTGCTAGCTGAGAGGAAACAACCGATTCACTATATCAAATAGAAGTTTATAATGAATTTGACGTGACGGGAGTACAAAGTTACTCTGGGTCGGTCGGCACATTACAAGGGTGTAAGTGTAAGTCGTAATACGGACAAACTCTCAAACAGAGCTACGTAACTTATAAATAAGCCAGAGAGCATAATGAAAGCAAGACAAAAGATAGCTCTTGTTTGTGTAACAGCCACTTCACTCTTCTCTTCTCGCTTATTAATGCATGACATGCAAACAACAGACTTATCTCAACACTGAGATTGTGTCAGCATTCACCATGCAATCTTTCGTCCATTATTTACTCAAAGGAACTGCTATATGCATGTAATTAACATCTTTAACTTCATTGTCAAACTGTTGTCATGTTTTAAACAATTTAGAATTTATAGGTTCATGTTAAAGTCCACCCATAACTAAAGTTCGAAAGTAAGATACAGCGAAGAAATTTGCTGACGTTGCATAAGTACATAGATATGAGTGTCAAAACATTCCGTGATAAGACCCCTTTGCTGTAAATACGCTTCTGTATTTATTTATCACTTATTACATATTCGTACAAAGTACAAGTTCAAGTTGCATTACACAAAAAGTGCATACATATTAGGAAATACAAAATAGCTAGTCTAGCGAAAATAGTTCACCAACTCCTGTGAATAATAAATATTGACAGCTTACAAGTGCAGCAAGCAGCAACTATATTTGAGTGACTGGCATAGATTCCCCTTTTTAATCCAATTATTCATACAGAGTAAAGCACTGGTCTTGGCTACTTGTAGCGTACAAGTTGTACGCTATGTACATGTACATGCAAGTACAAACATAATATTATTTTGGAACACAGTAGATACCACATTGTATTTATAGTCAGTGTAAAATTGTAAGCAATGACTAATGACCTGCTATAATGACATTCTTCGAAAGCATGCGTCTCTTCGTTCTTTTATCGATACCTGGATAAGCTGTTCGCTTACTATAAAGGCAATGCTTCTTCCACTGTTATTTCATGAGAACGGGGAACTTGTGGGGGAATGATGACAACGAGTATGCAAATCATAGGACCGTGCAAAGAGTAAGTGCAATGTTCAAATGCCACAGATGCACAGATGTGAACAACTACATTTTCCTTGTCTCACATCTAAAATGCACCCTGGACACCAACTCACATTCGAATGTCGATGAGGATGATACTTTAGTTGATTTAATGCGGCATTAAGGTTGACACCTACCTACCATAACCTCAGCTTGCACAAAGGGTTAACAGTTAACACAAGATGTGAGATTACCCTTGCTTCATTGTTTTCAGAGTAGAACAAAGAAAGATATAGCACAATTGATTTTGGGTTTACCAAAGTACAAGAAAGGCATTACAGGGTAGATTAATGCGATTACAGAACCGAATTATTCAACTTCTGAAATAGTTTCTCATTGTTTTCCAATCAATGCAGTATTGCTTACCCTTTTCAATGAAAGTGATCTGAACCTCAATGTTCTGTTCGTGAAACAATTTGCTAGGCTGTATTCTGAAGATTTATTCTGTGGAACAAGGTTGTACTCTATAACATACCTTTTCGTTTATACTTTGTCGACCACTGCACTCTCCGTAGAACAAATTTGAACTTATAATGCCTCAATTACATGAAACCTGCTCTCTTGAGAGTGGGTTGACACTGTCGTAAACTCAATTGTAAGTAGTTTCTTGTAAAGTTGCGTCAATTTATGTCACTACTTATATAATTTGTACTTATGTATAAATACTGTTCAATCCCAATAATTGATAAGAAAGAAAATATTGGGTTAAAAATGGTTCCAACTGGATAAATTGTACAAACTGTACTATATTTGCATATTGAGAAATATTCGCGAACCAAATGAGAACACTTGCATTCTATGTAATGTTCCTAAAGTTTGCTCTTTTTCATACGAAACAGTAAACAGGAAGACGACAATTAGCAAAACTGTCTCATTGTGAATTGACTGTACAGTAATTAAAATGTACTTATCAGGAATGCGGTTATTGTTACCAAATTTTAATATGTAATACAATAAGAAATGCCTGCGTGTGCAGGCGTTTGAGTGAGCAGTGTGAGTATGTACAGCCGAACTGGGGCAAACACTCATAAAACCTAATTATTCATTCACTGTTGTTGACAAAAAGTATCCCTTTACGTTTACAACCCCTTTCTGTGAATTTGCACAAATAGTTACATTCCCTGATCGTGTTCACAATAAAATGGCACAATGAGCACGCAAAACTATTCGATTACTTTTGTGACGCTTTGACACACGTATTGTATGTAATTCACCCAGTTCGCATGTGAATGAATGCATTGATATGTACATATTAAATATTTCTATAAATAAATAGGTTCCATGCAAATAAATACATTTAGTATTTATGTGTATTAAAGGCAAGCCAGGCAACGTACTCAGAAAACGTATTATTCTACTCTCTGCATACCAAACGATGCATGCTACGAATGAATCTCTACTGGAACCAACTTTTTACATTTCGTCGGAGTTATCTAACCTGTTTTATATGTTATGTTTTCAAATTTTTGTAGCTAATAATATATTGGGAATTTGTTTGAACACCGGATGCTGTACTGTAGCATTGGGGGGGGGGGCACTTTGTCCATGCTACCACATAAATATCCTTGCAAACGTCCGTACACAAATAAAATACCTACGACCAGATGCATGCATAATTGTGTAAACTATAATGTCCACATTTTGTGTCCTTATCATTTGATTGTTCCATCTTTTATAAAGAAACATGAAATTCAATTAGGAATCTAACAGTAAAAAATAATTCATCTTGATTACGCCCGCCACGGTCGATTGTAACGTACGTCGTTCCCAATTACAAACCCAATAAATCAGCAGAAACACTTTCTGCATTTTCACCTACAAGCTGATGCCTTTTTTATATCCAATCCAGAGAGACGCCTTCCCATTAGTGTGTCTACGTCTATTCTTTAAACTCACAACGATATGAATAAAATTACTGAAGATCTATTTTTATGCGATTATATGAAATATCTCCTTTCCAGTTTCAAGGTTATTGACAACTACAAAACTTCAGACGCTATCAATAATAATAATAATATGCGAAAACAAATTTTATTATTGCAAACAATTTGCACACTTTTCCAAAATTCAATTTTTTTGGATATTTAAAAAAATGGAAACGTAATTTAGCGAACTCCATGCATTGTCACAATAATGAAACAACAAGAAATATATTTCTGCATTATAGCTCATTTCCTGTGTAAGCTGAGAAATTGTTCCCCATATAAATATATCGATAGTGTGTAAGTGATTGAACTCAATGGAAAAAATGGCAGGGTGACTTACCTTGCACAGTCGAGAGTCGAGAAGATTATTATATTTAATAGACAAATGTTAAATTTTCCAAGAGTTGGAAAGCACAGATTATTTAGTCTCAACTTTAATTTTATACATTTGCAATGAACTTCAGTGTTACGATACGATACTGTGTAAGTAGGTTTGTTTTGTGTGTAATACGTAATAGTATATGCCTTTTGTTTGAACTAAGATAGAGCTAATATCGCTACCTCACTTGCCAGTACAGAGCCGTACATTATAATTGTAAATCTGTGTAAACCGCTCTCGCTTTCGATAAACAGATCAAATTACGTTAAAGACGTAGGAAGTATTTACAGGAGAGGAACTTCTCTGTTTTCTGACTTGCAAAAACAAACAGTTGATGCTTACTTACTAGGTTTCTTGTACCAAATGCTTATGCTTATGAATGAAACCGCCAGTCTGCCCAGTTAAGTCTAATTCTTCTTTGTATTGCCAATTGCCACTAACTGTTAATGTATTTATCTTACAGTTGGCTCCACCTGCGTAAAACTCCGCCACCACAATTTATCCTTCAATTTTGATAAGAAATCCGTCGAGATTACTATTTAGAACAATTTTATTGACAAATTTAAAGAAAATTCACTTTCTCTAGATATTCGATTGCCTAATATTAAATTTCCTATTGAGCCAAATAGTAGACTTTTTCCTGTTGCCTGTCCTCGGAGTCACTAAACTGTGACGAGTATACCGAGATTCACTCTGGCTATTCATTCATAAATTGAGAACGGAATTTATGAGTCCGATAGTCTTTGAAATAAATTAATTTCCATGTTCACAGATCAAAAATTAGAATAATTTAGCACAGTATAAAAGCAACAGACAATAAATGTAGAATTATTGGAAAGGAGTGAAAATTGAAAAGGCAAAAATTGTGACACTTCACTAATAAATTCGCTGTGCATCCGTGATAATTTAGTAAACCGAAGGGAAATTGGTGTAAGAAATTTTGTTTCTTTGTGGCACTTGCTAAACTGGAGATTACAATCAGAAAGTGAAGAGATTTCTGATTTGAAGCAATTAAGGCTGCTGTCACAGTTGTTCATACCCCACAAATGCTAAGAGAGAGAACAACGGGAAAACAAATAAGTGAATCCTAATTATTTCGCTTCACTAAACTTGAACAAGTTTTGCAACAGTACTGTTGAGTGCTTTCATCAGAGTGGGACCCTTGGAAAGCAGAACAGAAACTCGAGAGAAAGGGCTTTCTACCAAACAAAGAGAATCAGTGCATCTACACGACTTCGTGAACGACTAATTATTAAAATAGAGAATTAATGTTTGTGTGCTTGTAAGATTCCTTGGTGTTCTTTTGGCTTATAGCTTAATGTCTAATAATAATATTGCGCTTATAAATAATTCTAACTCTGTAGTCTTATGATGATGAGGTTGTTTGGTGACGAGTTTGTTCGTTACGCTATGTTACTTTTTTTCGTTCAGTTAATCTATGAATGCTTTTCTGTATTATTATAACAACGAAACAAATACGTAGGTATATATTATATATAGGAGTAGGAACTCTATCTAGTAATGTAACGATTGTGTTGTATATTCTCCTGCTACTATAAATTCTGGCCACCAGCCAAAATTACAAGAAAATTTCTGATTTCAAGGCAAAAGGATTTGAGCAAATTACAACTGCCACTTTGCGGTGCTGCTGCCCTTGCTTCAGAATTCAAATTTCATAGGATTTCTGCAGCTTTTATGACAGCTGCTCTGTGTAATATTGTTTTGTGCTTGTCTGAATGTATTTCGACAAGTTGAATAGAGAGCCTCTAATAAAATAGAAATATCGCAATCGCTCTTTTGTTGATGTTGTTCGGTGGTGGGATAAAGTGTTTGTAATAGAAACATGTACCTTCTTGTGGCTACATTCAAAGGTATGCTTGTTTGTGTGGATGGACGCAGCAGTAGAAACTTATCTGGACTTTCTTTCAATGTTCTTCTACTACTCGCTCAATATATGTATGTGTAACAACGAGGAGATGCTGTGTGGATAGACGTGAGAACGAAATGCAGGGCAAGGCAAAAGTATTTCTTACTTAGACTACTTGTATCTACTATATAGTGTATGTGATGGTTGTGTATACGTAATAGATAGATAGAGAGATTCGCAATTTCGCAATTTGCAGCTTAAGAGTTGAACTTGAAAGTTGAATCAGCAGAGAGAAGAAGGCCCACTTGAATTTCCTTCGGTTTTCCGGACCGGGGTTTTTGAGCAGACGCATGCGACCCGGGTATTGCAGGTTTGTTGCGGACAAAATGGGGAGACGGAGCGGAAAGCCCCCATGTAATTTATTCACATTCTATTTCTCTGTCTGTGCTCTGCTCCGTGGCAGGTAGCTTTCATGTAGTGTATTATTATAAGTTATGTGCAGTGTGCAGTAGTACAAACAACCACCTATCTGGTATTGCAGGTCCTACTTGCGATGCTAATTCTGAAATTACATGAATGTGCTTTTATACTTTATACATTTATATCGCTGTTATTTGTGGAATACGCACACTAACTTTTGTGCATTATAATTTACCAATTGGGCGAAATTCCAAAATATTATATACTGCGCCATTAAAATGTTTGCAGTGATACCAACAAAGGAAACGTGTAAATCTCTATACTTGCAACTCCAAATCTCTGTTACATATTTAGTTGAATTTGCTAACCCAATAGATATATGAGAAACAAAATACCCAATAATCCAATGATTTTTGATATTTCGTTACTATCCGCCTGTCTGCAAGCTAATAATGTGAATGCGCGTTCACAAATAATGGACAATTTAATCTATCCAAAAATGTCATACTCGTGTTTTTTATGAAACTGTAATTTTGTCAAGTTGGAATAAATAATGGATACATCGTTCTTTAATATGTACAATTGCATTTTATTGGTCGTTCTTTTGTGTAGCAAAAAGTAATTTTCACATCATACGACCAAAACACCAAGAACAATATTGTAAATCAAATTCATCAAGTTCATTAAGTAGTTATATGCATATCATATTTGTACAAATTATACCATCCACATTAAAAGAAACTAAAATGTTACAAATCAAATCTTAAAAAGTTTACACTATAAAAAAACAGTAGAGGATTGTAAATCTAATTATCAAGTAGTTCTGTATGTCATATTTCTACTGAATTATATCATCCACATTAAAATAAACTAAAACGTTAAAAATATTTAAAAAAGCAGCCAACAGTAAGTAAAATCTAGTGTTTGCTGATATTTAACTTTAAGAACAAGTATTCGCGAAATACTCAAGAGATAAATAGATGTAAGTTATGTACACTTCAATTTATGTACATTTTCTTAAACGTTTTTATAAATATGCAAAAAATATTTAACAAACTATATCCGAAATGAGTATCTTACAATGCACGGCGAAATTCTAGCGAATTCTTTCAAATCTCATTAGAGATTTGGTTGCAAAAAAGTCAGCTTCCATAGCAAGCTGTCGTGGGAGCACCAATCGAGCACCGTGCTTCATATCCCATGAACTCATTTGACGTTTTCCCCGGATACGCATTAGGCTTCTAGCTGCACCAGCGATACGGCGAAGCATATCATTCATGAAGTCGTCCATTATAAACACTGCTTGCTTAGAAATCTCATTTAATGGACTGTGTGACTTCAAGGTTTTATAAATGGCAGCATAAAATCGGTCGTATTTCCGCTTCTTCTTGCGTTTTGGCTTCTGCACCAACGATTTTCGTGTCGGAGTCGGTTTCGTCTTGGAAGGTATCCGGACAGTGGCGGCGCTACCATCAGACCCACTTCCAGAATCAGAGTCAAATATCGATGTCCGAATGTTAACAACGGACAACGATCCACTTGAGTCATCATCCGTTTCTCCCTTTGTTAGACGCACAGTTGGCGTGGATGAACTGCTTAGATGATCCAGATTATCCGCATCCACCAAACTTTTGGGTAGCTTTCCTTTCTTTGTAGTGGTGGGCCCGTTTACACCTGCAGCACTACCCCTGAGATACGATTTTTTCAACGATTTCAGAGCGTCATCTTGCTTCCTCGGATTATCAGCGATGTTACCAAATAGTGAGAATTGTTGAATCAACTTCTCAGCAGCCATTTCGTCCATTGATATACGTTTGCTTCCTTGTGAAAGAGGCAATTCATGTTGACTGATGGCAGATTCTGGCTGTATATAAAAAATTACCATGAAACAGGCATTTTAAACTTTAAACCATTAAATTGCACCCTTGGTACTTTTACAAACTGTTTACTTCCGTGTCAGGGCTCCGCACTAATTCGCACAATATACCATTGTTCATTGAAACTAAATTTAAATCCACGAAAATATTTTTTTGAACTTACTGTTGGTAGACGCGGAATAGTACTAATGGAAGGTGTATTAGGTGAACTCTGGGTAGTATTAGTAGCGGAAGATGTAGAAGATAAACACGGGGTAGTGCAATCAGAAGATGTTGTAGAAAATAGTGTAGAATTCGAGATGTTCGTAGATGTTCCAGGAGAATCCGGAGTTTTTGAATTAGGGCTGTGAAAAAGATTAAAAAATGTTTGAATCATTTCTGAATCAAATGTTATCGAAACAATACGTAGAAATTACGTAAAACTTGCACAATCGTAATACAAATAATGAAGATGCATTACCTGTTGCTCATCTTCGATCTTTCAATATACCACTTCAAGAAAAAAAAACCGAGGACCAAAATATTTTTTGAAAAACTCGCACTGCCGTACTAATGTTCCTGGGACGAATGCAGGATATCTAATAGTTTCCTATTTGGGAGGTATCACGCTTAAATAGTTCTTAAGAAACAAAGACTTCGAATAATGAATGCATTGCGTCCGTGCAATTTGCAGAACCAAATAAAGGCAGATGGATTATTGAAGCGGTCTAAAGGTATCTTTGATTTGGAATTTGTAGGATCGCAGTTTGCAGTATAAGAAACTTTACTTAATGCAAAGTGGATAGCACATTGCCCTGTATCTGACTAACTTTCAGTGACCTTTGAATTATGGCTCCACGGTACGACTAGTATTGTGTGTAAACTATAGGAACAAAGGAATAGAGAGAATAATATAAATACCAGTATGATATGTATGAGTCGAACTTTGAATGTAGCGAAATATTCTAATTCTAAGCATTCTACTCCTTTTACGACAGCACGAAGTGCATGTATTTTAGTTGAGCATTTTCCTTGTAAGTATGTATGTTAAGAAGGAAAAGCATAATAATGAGAAAATAAGATAATTAGCATATTACAGTACTTTTATATTAACAATGTGAAATGATGCGTGGAGTTGGGAGTATGTAAATACTGTGTATTATCTGTGGGGTTGTAAAATGAACGCAAACATGACTACTGCCCAATCTATCCACAAAAAAAGCTTTTCCTACGTAGTAATGTACACGACAAATTGTGGTGAGTTTAATAAACAAAGTGTCTACGTTAAGTACAGTGCAAACAAAATACATTTTTTATTAAAACAAATGATGAGTCTGTGGATCTATAAAAATAGTAATTCTACTATTCATTATCTTCAACTTTTTCTTTTTTAGACTTTTTCAGTTTTTTAGGCTTTGTCGGAATAATTTCTTCGTCGGTTTCTACCTTCCTTTTCTTCTTTTTCTTACTGATTGAATTATCTTGTACTAATTGTTGTTCATCTTCTTCAGCCTCCACTTGTTCAGGCTTGGTTGGAATAATTTCTTCTTCTTCCGTTTCTACCCTCTTTT